>LR749992.1:804649-857996 GCA_902729485.2 Mus minutoides | reverse complement strand
GCCATCATTGGGAGGAGAGGCCCTTTGGTCATACAGACTCTATATGCCCCAGAACAGGGGAATGCCAGGGCCATTACATGGGAGGGGGTGGGTAGGGGAGCAGGGCGGGGACGCGGGAGGGTAAGGGAAAATTTTCTGGATAACAGGTGAAATGTAAATGAAGAAAATATCTAATAAAGAGAAAAAAATTAAAAAAAAAGAGATGTTTAATAAATAAAAAGATGTAAGAAATCTAGCAGAGACAGATAAAAAAAATGTCGTGTTATGGGAGAGAATATGCTTTTCTTTCCACAGAAAAACTGTGGGTTCCATCCAAATTAATAAAAATCAGATTTAACAGGGGAAGACCCCTGAAGATCTTTCCTAACACTAAATAGGTGAGAAAGAAGGATAGAGGAAATGAGGGGGGAGGGGGATCTGTGTCTAACCTTTCTAATTTGTTTTCTCTCCAATCCAAGACCATTACCATTTGTTATCAACCCCCTTAAATAACAACAAATATTCATCATCCTTAGAACAACCCCCAAAACATCCATGCCACCTCTTAGGAATAGGGTATAGTTCAATTAAATTGTTTCCTGCTGATCTGGGCATCGTTTTTTTCATTTGGGGCCCAAAGAAAATTGGGAAAATGGTCAAGCCTTAAGGTAGGTATAGAGCCAGGTAGTGGTGGCACACGCCTTTAATCCCAGCACTTGGGAGGCAGAGGCAGGCAGACTTCTGAGTTCAAGGCAAGCATGATCTACAGAGTGAGTTCCAGGAGAGCCAGGACTATACAGTAAGAAAGGGAAGGGGTATATATATAGATATACTATAGATAGAATAAATAGTCTTCAAAAACTTCAGAGATCTATAGAATATGGTATTTAAAAATGTTATATTAATTAAAGGGTTTTTTCATCTTGTGGTGAAACAGAACATGTCTAATAAATGAAGACAATACCAGAAAGCCAGGGAGGGTATAGACTGATTGTATCACTATTTCTCAATTTTTCATGGTCATTGTAATATTTCATAATCAATATTGTACAATAAACTATCTAAAAAAGAAAAAAGAAGAAATTAAAGGGTTTTTTTGACAAGGAGGCAGATCTGCTCCTGGAAGCACCCTCATTCCACCACAAAGAAGAGGATAATCACCAAAGAGCCTCCTTATGGAATTTCCTTCAAATGTGACAAGGTAGCCAATGGGCAAGAAACTGCCCTTGGCACAATTGCAGACAGAATACTTTCCAAACTGGACAAACAAAACATAGGGAAGTCAACTGCTAAGCTTTTTAAGGACAAGGTAGGCACCTAAAATTAGCATAATCTGGAAAGGGTTCTATTGAAGGGCTGGATATGACCCTTGTGAGAGTTACAAAGGCTGGAAATTTTATGACAGAGAGGTCTGGGTAATGTCTGGCTGCTGGAGCTCTTAGGCTGAGGCCTAGACACTTTCCTGCCTTGAAGTTTACAAAGTTTACAAAGTTTACAAAGTTTACAAAGTTTACAAAGGGAGTCCACTAGGGAAAGCTTTCCCAGACTCTTGAGTGGCATAGCAACAGTGGTTGCTATTTGGAGTTGTGTTGGTTCGTTTTTTTCAATTCAACACAAACGTAAATAAACTTGAGAAAAGGCAATCTTAATGGAGAAAATACCTACATAACATTGGCCTATAGGCAAAGTCTGTGGCATTTCTTTTGTTTAATGATTGGTGTGGGAGGGCCCAACTAACTATTGGTGGTGCCAGCCATGGACAGGGAGTTGTGGATTATATAAGAAAGCAGACTGGACAAAGCTCATAAGTGACATCCCTCTATGGCTTCTGGTCCAGTTTCTGCCTTGAGGTCCTGCCCTGACTTCCCTTTTAAGTCCTTGCTGAAGACAGTACACACTTAAAACACAGGACTTAAAATGGTTCATTCAAGCTGTTTTAAACTGAAAAGCCCTTTATCCTGAGGTCTAGCTTTCATAGTTCCAATAAGTATTATGCAGGCTATCAAAGGAATGAAACAGTCAATAATCCTAACTGGATGTGACATTTATGAACCATAACAATGATCAGCAAGGCAAGGTGCAGTAGAGGCTTTTAATGTGTTGGTAGTAACCAACTGATGTCTAATTGGACTTACAACCCACTCAACAGGAAGGAAAACATGTACTAGGATCCTAGCCAACTTCCTGGGGCTAGTGAGGTCATGTATCTTATATCTACTACTGCCTTTTTGCTAGGTCAGTATATATCCTTAAAACATTATAAATATTAACCTAATATCCACACATAATTGTAGCTATCACTTCTCATCAAAGAAGATTTTATTTACAGCAAATAAGAGAAATTACAGAAAGCTGCAGCTGGACATACAGCAAAGATCAACAAATTGTGGGTATTCTAGCCCCAATGAATACATCTACATTATCACACTAAATGTCAATTGGGGTGGGGGGGATCCTAACACACCTTAGACCGTTTAATTCCCAAATAAAAGACACAAAACCTTTATATTTATCACAAGCCTTAAAAGCATTAGAGCTGGGCAGATGTCAACCCTCTACGCTATTTTGTCTCCTCTGTCAATAATCCTGAGATATCACTTGCTATGTTCTGTCTGGGCTGCTCCTACTCCAATAGGCCATCCATCATGACCATGACCTCACATCTACCCACCCCATGGTGCCTTCTTCCTTATTCCTCCTCTCTCTTTCTTGTGGTCTTTACCTCAGACCCCTGGCCTGGGTGGTCTGGCTCTTGGCTGGAGAAATCTCAGCTACCTGTAAGCTAAGTGTATATAAGCGCATAAGTAAAGTTGAACTGAGAGGTGGTGTTATTGCATACAGCTGAATGGGAATCAGGGCTACTACATACAGATAGAAGGCAGGTTTATATTATATGAATGGATCAAGGAAATGGATTAATCTGATCTTGGTAGGGATAGTGTCTGTTAGGAAGCTGTCTTCAGGTCATAAATATCTGGCTGAAGAAAGCTTAGATGGCCATTTTCTGCACACTCATCAATATACACATTTGAACCAGAGGAAGGCTTTGCCATGTTGCTGAGACTCTCTCTCCATAGGGATGAGGGGGGTCCTGCCTATTCCTCAATAGGTCCTGAAAATGGCCATACCTATGTCAACATCATATATTCACTCGGAACTTTGCTAAGTGTTTTCTGAGAGCCCAAAGAAGAGCTGTTCCAGAGATAGCCAAAGTTGTACCTCTTGCAGCAACTGTACTTGCTAATGTATAAGAGTCACCCAGGTGGTACTGGTTTTGAAGGCATGAAGGCGTCATGAAGAGCATCTGAGGCTTGGTACTGTGAGATGCCATGGAAGGCCACTAATGAAGGTGCAGCCTCAGTTGCAGTTGATGGCCCAGGGCTGAAGGGGTCGTGCAAAGGATTGGCAGTGTGAAGAGAGCCTATGAGAGGCTATTGGTGAAGCCTAGATGCAGCTGAAGACCCCTGTGTGATTACCAAGAACAGCAGCAACGGTGAAGTGGATCGACCAGAGCTTAGAGTGCTACAGAGGGCACAGCTGGAGAAGTGATGCCAGCTCTTTGGAGAAAAGAGATGATTGTGTGTGGATCCCAGGCATTGAAACATTGAAACAGTGAAGTTGCCTTGGAGACCCCAAAATGTTTCAGATGCCAGAGCCATGAGCAATCTGCTGAGAAAAGCTGCTAACAGGGAGTGAAAACAGCCCAGGAGAAAGAAGTTTGTTGCAGTCAACAAAGATGAAAAAAGAGTTGGAGATCTGAAGACCACTTTGACATCAAACATAGAGATGCAGAGTTTGGACTTTGTCCAGCTAGTTTCCTGTCTTGCTTTGGGGATTACAGTTAAGTGATTGTGATGAATCTCAGAAGAGGCCTTGAACTTTGGGTTTTTAACATTGCTGAGACTGGTATATACTATGGGGACTTTGGAAGTTGGACTGAACGTATTTTGCATTATAGTATGTTTAGGTATGGCCCTCATGTGTTGTTTGAAGAAGCCTATGGGGGCCAGGGAGTGGAATGTGATTGTTTGTATATGCTTGGCCTAGGAAGTGGCACTATTAGGAAGTATGGCCTTGTTGGAATAAGTGTGTCACTGTGCGTGTAGGCTTAAGACCTTCATCCTAGCTGCCTAGAAGTCAGTCTTCTGCTAGCAGCCTCCAGATGAAGACGTAGAACTCTCAGCTCTGCCTGCATCATACCTACCTGGATGCTGCCTTGTTCCCACTTTGATGATAACAGACTGAACCTCTGAACCTGTAAGCCAACCCAATTAAATGTTGTCCTTTTAAGACTTGCCTTGGTCATGGTGTTTGTTCACAGCAGTTAAAACCCTAAGATGTAAGCTTTCATTTTGAGGGTGGGGGGACATGGAAGAGCTGTGGGGAAGAAAGGGAAGAGGAAAGTGATATAATTATATTTTAGTCTAAAAGGTATTAAGCTTAAAGAAGAGGGTTGACAGAAGAATTATGATAAAGGTATTTGTATATTTATATATGTTTTATATGTAATATATTTCTGTAAGCATAAGAAATTATGAAAGAATAAAAGGTTTAGAATCTAGACTTAAAACAACAATTGATCCTGGACTATAATACAACTCCGCTGCTTTATGTGGCCTTCTAGGTTTTATTGTTGTGATTCGTTTGTTTGGAGGAAAGGTTTCATGTAGCCCAAGCTGTCCTTGAATTCTTTAACTTGCTATTTAGCTAAGAATGGCCTGAAACTGCTTTATCCCCTAAATGCTGGGATTACACATGTGTGATGTACCACAGGTACCTTCTGTCACTTTCTCCTCACATACCACACTGAATCAAGATTCCTGTCTACCTTTTCCCTAATCTGCATTTTTCCTGAAGGCTGGAACCTGCTCTCTGCCTCACAGGAGGACACCTGGTTTGTTTCAGTCACCTTGGCTGCCCAAGTTCTGTGAAGGAATTCCAGGGCAGTTAGGGTAAGCTGACCTCACACTGGGGGCGCTAACCCAAACATTCCACTGCTCCAGCCACTGGGCTTTAGATAAGTATTTTATCTTGTGTAGGAAAAAGAACTGATAATGTTAGAGTGATGCACAAGGTTTGGAGTTCTTCTATGTTTTTATTTTGGTTTTTATTTGGATGCCTACTTCATGTCTGCTTGCCTTATGCAGATGGGCTTCATATGGTTGAGAAAACAACAGACTTATCAGGTAGCTTCAGCGATAGCCTTTCTTATTTCAGTGGGGGACTAAAGTTTTTTTTTTTTCAGGGAAATAAAAAGAAGTTAATTACATTTCACTGCTACACGTTTTCTTTTCAAGGGAGTAGACAGTTAGAAACTTCTAAAACTTCTATGGGACAACCCAGAGGCTTACTTGCAATACTTCGACCAACAGAAGTAATAATCCCAGCACGTAAGTCTTTGCATAACTTATTGAAGTGAGGATCAGAACCACATGTGTGGTGGTGGTGGTGTGTGTGGTATAGTGTGTATATGTGGCGTATTTTGTATGTGTGGTGTATGTATATGTGGTACATATGTGTTTGCGTGGTGTGTATATGAGGTGTATTGTGTTTGTGTGGTAATGTGTGGTAGGGTGTGTATGTATGAGTATGCCTTGAGTATTTGTTAGTAGTGAAGTCCATAGAAGAATTAGATGGGCATTGATAAGAAATTAAATACTCTATGCCTCAGTGTACTATGTGCCTCTCATGAAAGGCTGCTGGTTTTTCCCAGTTCCTTTCTCTTTAATTAATGTGCATAGCCATCTTGGGCCTATCCTGTGTCTATGAATGACTTCAGTTGTAATTCCCTGTACATGTTTTGGAGGTTGGTCAAGCTCATGGTCAAGATACTGATGCTTTGCAAATATACTGCATTACTTATAATTACTTGTACTTTCTGAGCTTAATGCTTCAGATCAGGATTCACTGTGCAGCTTGGGCTGGCCTCCACCATACAGCCCTCTCATGTTAGCCTCCAGGGTGCCACAACTATAGCCATGTGCCATTTGTCTCCTATGCTGTGGTTTTTTAATTTAAGAAGAAAATAACTTGGCATTTTGCTCACTGGCAGAACAGAAGTGTAAGGTCCTAAGTTCCATCATTAACTAGGGGTGGGTTGACAAAAAAAAAGTATTTTTTTTTATTTAAGTTTGTATTTTTTTTTGAAATTTTCATATGTGTATACACTGTATCCTGCTCATACTCACCCCCCTCTCTATGGCTCTCCCTCAGCACAGTACCCTTGTCACACCTTCCTACAAGATTTCTGTCTTCCTTTTATACTTTTAACTATTTTTAACCCTCTAAGGCATTGGGAACCTGCCAGGGAACACAATTGTAAAAAAAAAAAAAAAAAAACTTTACTCCCCCTAACAAACATCAACTTCCAGTAAAATCCTCAGTTGGTATGGGACCTTGGAAGCCCTTTTTCCTCCCTATTGGATGTATGTATGATTGATTGTATGCAGGTAATCACAGCTGCTATGAGTTTATGTGTGCACCAACCATGTCATGTCGAAAGGATAACATTTCACAACATGCCTCCTATCTTCAGCCTTTCTTCTGCTCTTCCTCCATGGTGGTCCCTAAGCCTTAAAGCATGGATAAAGGGTTAACTACAAGTATACATCTATACCCAAGCACCCGTAGGCATCTCTTCTTACCACTTTGAACAGTAATGCATTAACCACTGTGTACTGTAGGCATAAATTTTTTTGCAACCTACTTTTGATAATGGTTCAACCTCTCCTCTGGCCCACCACCCAGCAGAGTTAGTAGAAGAAAAAAGTTATTAGAATATGGTGGAAGTAGACCTGTTCAGCAATAGTTCTTTAGGGGCCAGGGGAAGGGGGAGGTGGCAAGCTCAATCTCCTTTGGCAGCAGTTCATTCCTATAGCAAATATCAAATAAGATTCAGCTGCTGCAGACCAATCCTCTAGGCAGGCAGACACCCGGCATGAACCAGCAACTGTAGTGCAAGCCTGAAGAAACCACCAGGCTTGCCAACCATCCTAAGGCAAGGCCACGGAGGCTACAAGCTGCTACATGAACCTCACAAGCAGTTCTTGGGCAAGTTTCTCTCAATGACAGTGTTATCACAAGTTGAGCTCAACAACACTATGTAAGGCAATCTGATACATGCCTGTTTTTAGCAAAGAATAACAAGGTGGAGCAATCCAAACCAAGGCTCGGTGCTCATTCCCCACTGTCTGTGGGGTCATGTTTATACTCCTTCCTCCTGGGTCTTTTCATTTGTTTGCTATATCTAAACATCCTTTCACCTGTGTCTGCTTGAGAACAATCTTTCACGTGTTTGCTTTAGCAAGATATACTTTTACCAGTGTGCCCCAGCAAAACATCATTAGACATAACTAACTTTCCAAAGAACTAAAAGTTTTCACTTCAGTGTACTGCGATTATAAGCTTATTTGACCCAAGTTGAGAGCAGCACAAATATTATATAAACCAAGGTGCAGGACTGGAGAGATGGCTCTGTAATTAAGGGTGCTAGCTGATTTTCAGAGGACACAGGTTTGATTCCCAGAACCCACATGATAGCTCATAAGTCTCTGTAATAGCAGTTCCAGGGGACCTCTTCTGGACTGGGCACCAGGCTTGCATGTGGTATACCTACACCTTGACACTGTTGTACTACTGTAGCTTAGAAGATCAGAACTATAGCACGTGAGGCCCAGTGCTAGGTAAATCATTGGTAAGGTCTTTCCTCCCACATGAGTGTACATAGCACCTTCTAGCACTTCAAAAGCTAGCCAGGGAGTTTCTTGTTCAGTTCAAAGTTGATAAATCATTTGGCAAGACGTTGTGGTTCACACTTTAAGATCCAGCACTCAGGAGGCACAGGTAAATTGATCTCTTTTCAGTTCTAGGTTTTCTAGGGATACTTAGTGGCTCTCTGTCTAAAACACACACACACAAAAAAAATACAACAAAGATAAGAACTGTTTTCTCGTAACACAGTGGAACTGAGCCTAATAATCTTTAAAGTCATGTCTGTCCATCTCCTCATAAGAGGAGATACGAAGTTTCACTTCTATATGAGGGAAAGGCTCAGTCAATGATATAGTCATACCTCATCTATGTCTGAGGAAAAGCCATTATTGATGGATTCACTGGTCCTGTCCCTCTTTGTGATAGAGTACAATAGCTTTCAACTCTGTCTTTCCATGCCCTTATCCTGGAAGGGAGCTCCTCAGCTCCTGAGTCTGCAAAACTAAGGTGTTATATTTTTGAAATCCAAGTCATAAAATAAAGCACCAGATATAAAGAAAAGACCATGATTTAGCAAACTAACTTAAATGTCTGCTAGATACTGGGATGGATTTACTAACATTTATCATCTTAGCTATCTGGATACTCTATTGATTTCTTTGTCTATTACCAAATTATATCCCCACTCTCCCAACTCTGTCGTAAACCACTGTTTTCTCTATGTTCCCCTCCAATGGCCTTCTAGCTAGGCCAACTGTGAAGCCATCAGAATTCCATACAAATAAAGGTGAGTCAAAGGAACTGGTAGTACAAGTGAGATCCAAGGCTAATTAAGCGTGAGACTCTAGACAACACCAGTGAGTATGACCACTAGTCTAGAGGTCACCTTGACAAAAAGTAGATAAAACCAATCCCTTTGAATAGTTGGATTTGTGATGGTGCCACCTGGTCCTCACTAGAGAGTAATAGAGAGGCTGTAAACCACAGAGCATAAACTGAGTTAGAGTTCTACCTCCCTTTGGGCAATGCAGAATATGAAACCAGTCTTCCCAGTCTTGGTGCTGACTTTCTGGGAGCTTCTTCTCTCTTGGCTTTTCTGCTTAGAGCTTTCCCAAGGCTGCCTGTTGCAGAGTCCTTTTTAAACAAAAGCCAGCTTTCTACATTGCTGTTCTTCCAACCTTAGAAGTTCCTAAATCCTAAAGGTTTGCTAAATGCCTGTCAAGAGTAGATTCCTCACTCAGCATTCTTGTTTTATATAGTTAAATTTATATATATATATTTTTACTTTTTGAGAATTTCCTACATGAGTGCTGTATTTACATCATTTCCATCCTTTTCCTCTCCAATTCCTGTCACATTCCACTACAACTCCTTAGAAAATTTACTTCTTTAATCATCAATGTTAACACACACATACACATGTGTGGGTGCAAACACGAGTGTGAACATGTGCACACACACACACACACACACACACACACACATACCTTAATGAATCCATTTAGTGATACTCATATGCACATCTGTCTAAGGTTGACAACTTGAGATTGGATAGCCGTTGAGGGGGCTGGTTCCTGGAGAAATCAGATTTTGCTTATATCCACAGTCAATGATTGCCTGCAGCTTTTCATCTATGGGTTGGGATTTGTGAAATTTCTCCATTCTAGATTGATATGTAGCTGTGATTGTCATTATGCAAGTATTGTTTAGGTGACCATATTGTTAAGACTTCTTGGATGCATCTTGCTTGTCATGGCTAGAAGACACTATATCCTAGAAACATCCTGGTTCTTTGGCTCTTACTATTCTTATGTCCCATGTTCTGAGATGTTATCTGAGTCTTGTGTGTATTTGTGTTATAGATGTGCCATTTCTGATTGGTTTCCCCATAGTCACTTAGCCTTTGTATTTTAATCAGTCATGGATCTCAGTAATAGTCTTCATCTGCTGCAAAAAATAAGCTTTCATAGATGAGGGGTGAGAATTATGATTGGACTCAGCTATCTTGTTTTGCAATGTGCCTGGGATTTGGTTGAATCAGGTATTTAGGGGGTATTGATATGGAAATAAGACAATAAAAAATATAATGCTCATCTCAAAGGGAATAAACGATAGTTTATTCTGGAACCAAATATGAGTATCCATTTCCTGAAAACATAGACTCGGGTTTCCTCAAATTCCATGTCCCAATGTGGTAACAGTCTCATGAACTTTTTATAGTAATAGAACAAAGACAATCAAGACACTTTTCAAATGTATTGGTGGAAATATCAGGAAGCTGGTTTACAGTGAAGTGTATAAATCTCAGCTACAGGCCTCAGATGTTATCCTTTGCCCTTTTGTTCATGGAAACTAAAGTTCTGTCTAACTGTACATTTCAAAGATCTACCAAAGGCTCAAAGATCTACCTAATGATCAGAAAAGTGTCAGATCACACCAGAGGAAGGTAATAAATGGCTATTGAAGGGGTAAAGATGGTTCAAGATAATTTGACTCTGGACTTGCAGCATTCAAACTTCTCCATATCATTAAAGTTATCAATCAGTATGTGTACAGGACCCCAGTTTTTTTCCCCTTATGAAGCCGACTCTGCATGTCTGTGTAGAGCCATGATTGTAGGTCTCTGTTCTGCAGGATGCGGTTCATGAAAGTTGTCAAGAATAAGGCCTCCTTTAAAAGATACCAAGTGAGATTTAGAAGGCAGCGAGAGGGTAAAACTGACTACTATGTATGGAAATGATTGATGATCCAGGACAAGAATAAGTACAACACACCAAAATATAGGATGATAGTTTATAACTAACAGAGATATCATCTTCCAGACTATATATGCCTGTATAGAAGCAGATATGATCATCTGTGCAGTATATACACATGAACTTCCAAATATGGTATGAAAGTTGGCCTGACAAATTATGCTTCTGCCTATTCCACTGGCTTGCTGCTGGCCCACAGGCTTCTGAATAGGTTTGGCATGGACAAGATCTATAAAGACCAAATGGAGGTGAATGGAGATAAGTACAATGTGGAAAGCATTGACGGTCAGCCTGGTGCCTTGACTTATTATTTGGATGCAGGTCTTGCCCGAACTACAACTGGCAATGAAGTTTTGGGGCCCTGAAGGAAGCTGTGGATAGAGGCTTGTCTATTCCTTATAGTACCAAACAATTCCCGGACTCTGAAAGCAAGGAATTCAATGCATTGAATTCAATACATTGGAAGCACATCATGGGTCAGAATGTGGCAGACTACATGTGCTACCTAATGGAGGAAGATGAAGATGCATACAAGAAACAGTTCTCTCAGTACATCAAGAACAACGTAACTCCAGACATGGAGATGTATAAGAAAGTTCATGCTGTTATCTGAGAGAATGCAGTCTATGTGAAGAAGCCCAACAGAGAAGAATTAGAGGTGGAATCATGCCAAAATGTCTGTTGCCCAGAAGAAAGACTGGGTTGCTCAAAAGAAGGCAAGCTTCCTCAGAGCTCAGGAACAGGCTGCTGAAAGCTAAAGCAATTTTCTCTTTTTTTTTCAATTTTTATTAGATATTTTCTTCATTTACATTTCAAATGCTATCCAGAAAGTTTCCTATACCCTCCCCCATGCCTGCCCTGCTCTCCTACCCACCCACTCCCACATCTTGGCCCTGGCATTCCCCTGTACTGGGGCATATAAAGTTTTTGAGGCCTAGGGGGCTCTCTTCCCAATGATGGCCGACTAGGCCATCTTCTGCTACATATGCAGCTAGAGACACGAGCTCTGGGGGTACTGGTTAGTTCATATTGTTCCACCTATAGGGTTGCATAACCCTTCAGCTCCTTGGGTAAAAAGTGGAGATCTTAATAAAGGTATTTTAATATAGGCTTAGGATAAAAAGAGAAGCTTAGAAGGAAGTAAGA
This sequence comes from Mus minutoides, assembly GCA_902729485.2. Classification (NCBI taxonomy): domain Eukaryota; kingdom Metazoa; phylum Chordata; class Mammalia; order Rodentia; family Muridae; genus Mus; species Mus minutoides. Next base: position 846,405 of record LR749992.1, on the reverse strand, counting down.
CATTCCAAAGTGTGGTACAGATACCTCAAGGAGAGGTTTTGCTCACTGATTTTTACAACAGTCAGATATAGGGTTTTGATAGCATTGGAAATTACTATCTTATCACTAGGGGATTTCGGAGAGAGACCTCACAGTATTACAAATGGGAAGGCTACAGGGTTACATGAAGGTAGGAAATCTTTACTATAAACCAAGTTTTCCAGACCTTCAGAAGGAATAAGAGCCATTCTAAAGGTCATATACATTCAGGCTGTAAGCCCAGGTCATTGCTATTTTAACATGAAATATGTATATATGAAAGAATGTTGATGCCGTATTAGTGGCCTTTACAACAAGTGCTAATTGTACTGGATTTCTTACTTCTCTGTTGGCCATAGGCTTATTCAGAAGCCAGGTGAGGACTTCCTTCCCTTTCATGTCTCATAATTTCTTTCTCTTCCTATTATGGCTCAATAGGGTCCCACTCACTAAATTGCCCAAACTGGTCTTGAACTTAAAACCCTTTGCCTTAACCTCCTGAACTGTACTACCAAGGCTGAGAGTATTGTCAAAATCTTATTTGTAAGCTACTAATGACTGTAATTTATACAGCGGATGATTCTTAGAAAGATAGACAGGGCTCATGAGAAGACTCTGCAGAGATGAGATGCTTCCTGCCAAACCTGATACCCTGAGAATGATCCCTTGGACACACATGTTGAAGAAAAGAATGAGCTCCATTAAACTGAACTCTGGCTTCCAGATGCATTCCACAAAACACAAAAAAACACATACATATACACAAGGAAATAAGTATATGAAATAAAAATATGGTTTTAAGGTATAAAAACTATTTCAATAGATTTTTTTGAGGAGGGAGGAGGGAGGAGGATGGGCTCACAGCTAAAAAGGTAGATGACATTAAGAAGAAAACACAAAAATCCCTTAAAGAATTACAGGAAAACACAATCAAACAGGTGAAGAAAATGAACAAAACCATCCAGGATCTAAAAATGGACATAGAAACAATAAAGGAATCACAAAGGGAGACACCCCTAGAGTTAGAAAACCTAGGAAAGAGATCAGGAGTCATGGATGCAAGCATCACCAACAGAATACAAGAGATAGAAGAGAGAATCTCAGGGGCAGAAGACAGCATAGAACACATTGGCACAACAGTCAAAGAAAAGGCAAAAGGCCAAAAGCTCCTGACCCAAAACATCCAGAAAATCAAAGACACAATGAGAAGACCAATCTTATGAATAATAGGTATAGAAAAGAGCTAAGATTCCCAAATCAAAGGGCCAGTAAATATCTTCAACAAAATTATAGAAGAAAGGATGGACCATCCAGAGAGTGCCCCACCTGGGTGGTCCATCACATAATCAGCCACCAAATGCAGACACTACTCCATACACCAGCAGGATATTGCTGAAAGGACCCTGATATAGCTGTCTCCTGTGAGGCTTTGACAGTCCATGAAAAATACAGAAGTGGATGCTCACAATCATCTATAGGGCAGAACACAGGGTCCCCAATGTAGGAGCTAGAGAGAGTACCCAAGAGCTGTAGGGGTTGGCAACCCTGTAGATGGAACAACAATATGAACTAATCAGAGCCCCCAGAGCTCATGTCTCTAGCTGCATATGTATTAGAAGATGGCCTAGTTGGCCATTATTGGGGAAGAAAGGACCTTGGTCTAACAATGTTTATATGCCCCAGTCCAGGGGAATGCCAGGGCCAAGTAGTGGGAGTGGGTGGGTAGGGGAGCAGGGCGGGGGCAGGGTATAGGAGACTAATGGGATAACACTTGAAAAGTAAATGAAGAAATTATCTAATAATAAATAAATAAATTTTTTAATTATATAAGAAAACTATCATAACCGAAAGAAAAAGATGCTCATGAACATAAAAGAAGCCTGCAGAACTCCAAGTAGACTGGACCACAAAAGAAATTCCTCCCATCACATAATATAATAGCACCAAATGCACTAAACAAAGAAAGAATATTAAGCAGTAAGGGAAAAAGGTCAAATAACGTATAAAGGCAGACCTATCAGAATTACACCAGACTTCTCAACAGAGACTATGAAAGCCAGAAGATCCTGGACAGATGTTATACAGACCCTAAGAGTACACAAATGCCAGCCCAGGCCACTATACCCAGCAAATCACTCAATTACCATAGATGGTGAAACCAAGACTTTCCATGACAAAAACAAATTTACATGCTATCTTTCCACAAATCCAGCCCTACAAAAGATAATAGATGGAAAACACCAACACAAGGAGGGAAACTACACCCTAGAAAAAGCAAAAAAGCAATCTTATTTCAACAAGCCCAAAAGAAAATAACCACACAAACATAAAAATAACATCAACAATAACAGGAAGCAACAATCACTATTTCTTAATATCTTTTAACATAAATGGACTCAATTCCTCAATTAAAAAGAAATAGACTACCATACTGGATAGCTAAACAGGACCAAGGATTTTGCTGCATACAGGAAGCACACCCCAGTGTCAAAGACAAACACTACCTCAAAAGAAAGTGCTGGAAAACAATTCTCTAAGCAAATGATCCTAAGAAACAAGCAGGAGTAGCCATTCTAATATTGGATAGAATCAACTTTCAACCAAAAGTCATCAAAAAAGATAAGCAAGAACACTTAATACTCATCAAAGGAAAAATCTACCAAGAAGATCTCCCAATTCGGAACTTCTACACTCCAAATGCAAGGGCACCCACATTTATAAAAGAAACCCTACTAAAGACAAAAGCACTTCACACAATAATTCTGGAGGACTTCAACACTCCACTCTCAGTAATCAACAGATCAGGGAAACACAAACTAAAGAGAGATACAGTGAAACTAACAGAAGTTTTGGACCAAATGGATTTAAAAGATATCTATAGAACATTTTATCCTAAATCAAAAGGATATACCATTTTCTCAGCACCTCAGGTACCTTCTCAAAAATTGACCATATAACCAGTCACAAAGCAGACCTCAACAGATAGAAGAAGATTAAGATAATTCCATGCCTCCTATCAGATCACCACGGATTAAGGCTGGTCTTCAATAGCAACAAAAGCAACAGAAAGCCCACATACATGGAAGCTGATCAATGCTCTACTCAATGATAACTTGGTCAAGGAAGAAATAAAGAAATTAAAGACTTTTTAGAATTTAATGAAAATGAAGACACATCGTACCAAAACTTATAGGACACAATGAAAACAGTGGTAAGAGGTAAACTCATATCTCTAAGTGCCTCCAAAAAGAAAGTGGAGAGAGCTTGTACTAGCAGCTTGATAGCACACCTGAAAGCTCTAGAACAAAAAGAAGCAAATACACCCAAGAGGAGAAGATGGCAGGAAATAAACTCAAGACTAAAACCAACCAAAGGCAAACAAAAAGAACTAAACAAAGAATCAACCAAACCACAAACTGGTTCTTTGAGAAAATCAAGAATATAGATAAACCCTTAGCCAGACTAACCAAAGGGCACAGAGACAGTATCCAAATTAATAAAATCAGATACAAAAAGGGAGATATAACGACAGAAACTGAGGAAATCCAAAAGAAACATCAGATCCTACTACAAAGGCCTATACTCAACAAAACTGGAAAACCTGGACCTGATGGGTTTTGTGCAGAATTATGTCAGACCTTCAAAGAAGAACTAATACCAATACTCTTCAAACTATTCCACAAAATGGAAACAGAAGGAACACCTCCCAACTCATTCTATGAAACCACAATTACTCTGACACCTAAACCACACAAAGACCCAACAAAGAATGAGAACTTCAGACCAATATCTCTTATGAATATCGATGCAAAAATACTCAATAAAATTCTTGCAAACGGAATCCAAGACCACATCAAAATGATCAACCATCATGATCAAGTAGGCTTCATCCCAGGGATACAGGGATGGTTCAATATATGGAAATCCATCAATGTGATCCACTATATAAAAAAAAAACTCAAAGTAAAAAACCACATGATCATCTCATTACATGCTGAGAACAGATTTAACAAAATCCAGCACCCCTTCAGGATAAAAGTCTTGGAAAGATAAGGAATTCAAGACCCATACCTAAACATAGTAAAAGCAATATATGGCAAAACAGTAGCCAACATCAAACTAAGTGGAGAGAAACTTGAAGCAATCCTACTAAAATCAGGGACTAGACAAGGCTGCCCACTCTCTCCCTATCTTTCACTATAGTACTCGAGGTCCTAGCCAGAGGAATTAGACAACAAAAGGAGGTGATAGGGACACAAATTGGAAGGAAGAAGTCAAAATATCACTATTTGCAGATGATATGATCATATAATTATCTGACCCCAAAAATTCCACCAGAGAACTCCTAAACCTGATAAACAACTTCACCAAAGTAGCTGGATATAAAATTAACTCAAATCAGTAGTCTTCCTCTACTCAAAGGATCAACAGGCTGACAAAGAAATTAGGGAAACAACAATCTTCACAATAGCCACAAATAATATAAAATACCTTGGTGTGACTCTAACTAAGCAAGTCAAAGATCTATATAACAAGAACTTCAAATCTCTGAAGAAAGAAATCGAAGAAGATCTCAGAAGATGGAAAGATCTACAAATTCAATGCAATCCCCATATAAATTCCAAATAAATTCTTCATAGAGTTAGAAAGAGCAGTTCTCAAATTCATTTGAAATAACAAACGACCCAGGATAGCAAAAACTATTCTCAACAATAAAAGAACTTCTGGAGGAATCACCATACCTGACCTCAAGCTGTACTACAGAGCAATTGTGATAAGAGCTACATGGTATTGGAACAGCAACAGACAGGTAGATCAATGGAATAGAACTGAAGACCCAGAAATGAACCCACACACCAATGGTCACTTGATCTTTGACAAAAGAGCTAAAGCCATCCTGTGGGAAAAAAGAAAGCATTTCCAAAAATGGTGCTGGTTTAACTGCTGATCAGCATGTAGAAAAAGGCAAATCGACCCATTCTTTTTTTTTTTTTTTTTAGATATTTTCTTTATTTACACATTTCAAATGTTATCCCCTTTCCTAGTTACCTCTCCAAAAATCCCCTATACCCTCCACCCTTCCCCTGCTCCCCAACCCACCCACTCCTGCTTCCTGGCCCTGGCATTCCCCTATACTGGAGCATAGAACCTTCACAGGACCAAGGGCCTCTCCTCCCATTGATGTCCAACTAGGCCATCCTCTGCTGCATATGTAGCTGGAGCCATGAGTCCCATCATGTGTGCTCTTTGGTTGGTGGTTTAGTCCCTGGGAGCTCTAGGGTTACTGGCTAGTTCATATTGTTATTTCTCCTATGGGGCTGCAAACCCCTTCAGGTCCCTGGGTCCTTTCTCTAGCTCATTCCTTGGGATCCTATGCTCAATCCAATGGATGGCTGTGAGCATCCACATCTGTATTTGTGAGGCACTGGCAGAGTCTCTCAAGAGAGAGCTATATCAGGCTCCTGTCAGCAAGCACTTGTTAGCATCCACAACAGTGTCTGCGTATGGTGATTGTAAATGGGATGGATCCCCAGTTGAGTCAGTCTCTAGATGGTCATTTCTTCAGTCTCTACTCCACACTTTGTCTCTGTAACTAAAGGTTGTATGCTCCAGTGTGGAGGAATGCCAGGGCCAAAAAGCAATAGTGGGAGGGTTGGTGAGCAGGGGGAGGAGGGAGAGTATGAGGGAGGGTGTTTTCCGGGAAAGGGGATAACATTTGAAATATAAATAAAGAAAATATCCAATAAAAAATTGAATTTATGAAATTCTTAGACAAATGGATGGAACTAGAAAATATCATCCTGAGTGAGGTAACCTAATCACAAAAGAACACACATGGTATGCATTCACTGATAAGTGGATATTAGCCCAGAAGCTTGAATACCCAAGATACAATTCACAGACCCCATGAAGCTCAAGAAGGAAGACCAAAGTGTGGATTCTTTGTTCTTTCTTAAAAGGGGGAACAAAATACCCATGGGAGGATTTACAGAGACAAAGTGTGGAGCAGAGACTGAAGGAAAGGCCATCCATAGACTGCCCCACCTGGGGATCCATCCCATTTACAGTCACCAAATCCAGATACTATTGCAGATGCCAACAAGTGCTTGCTGACAGGAGCCTGATATGCTCCTGAGATGCTCTACCAGTGCCTGACAAATACAGAGGTGGATGCTCTCAGCCAACCAATGGACTGAGCACAGGTTCCCCAATGGAGGAAATAGATAAAGGACCCAAGGAACTGAAGGAGTTTGCAGCCCCATAGGAGGAACTACAATATGAACCAACAAATACCCTCCAGAGCTCCAGGGAGTAAACCACCAACCAAAGAGTACACATGGAGGGACCCATGGCTCCAGATGCATAGCAGAGGATGGCCTTGTGGGTCATCAATGGGAGGAGAGGCCTTTGATGAAGGTTCTAAGCCCCAGTGTAGGGGAATGCCAAGGCCAGGAAGCAGGAGTGGATGGGTTGGTGATCAAGGGGAATCAGGAAGGAGATAGATGGTTTTCGGAGCAGAAACCAAGAAAGGGGATAACATTTGAAATGTAAATAAAGAAAATATCTAATAAAACAAAAAGGGAGGTGCTGAGACAAACTGTTGTTCAGGGTAAGAGATTCATTAAGTGAGTATCTTAGTTATCATTCTTCTATTGCTGGGAGGAGACACCATGACCAAGGCAACTTATAAAAGCATTTAATTGGGGGCTTGCATACAGTTTCAGAGTTACCATCACATCATGGAATGTGGCTATAGGGAGATATGGAGACATGGTCCTGGAACAGTAGCTCACAGCTAATCTGCAAATTGCAGGCAGAGAGAAAGGGATACTGCTCCTGATGTGTGCTTTTGGAACCACAAAGTCCACTCTTTTGAGAAAGTGACATACTTTCTCCAACAAGGCCATACCTTCAAAATGTGTCCTAAACAGTCCCCCAGTTAGGGAATCAAGCATTCAAATATATGAGCCTATGGGGGACCATTCTCATTCAAGCCACCACAGTGAGTTATTAATGCTACATGGAGTGTGGTGCACTTCTGAAAACATAGACTCCCATACCTTCCAGATATAGAATGATTCTCCCTCCTAGGGGTTTCCAAGGCATACTGCGTTCATGTGATTAGGCTGCCTCAAATTCTTTGTACAGCATAAGGAAGAAAGAGAAGCTGAAAGCTCACAGCTAAAGTTCTTAGCTAGTAATAACAATGGGAGAGTGGTCTCAGTGGGTTGTCACTGAAGTCCTTTTTCTAACAAATGTTTTGACTTTTTAAAAATCAAGAATGTTGAAGTTCAAATGGTGTTTACTTCTTATTAAATTGTTTGTTTGTTTGTTTGTTTGTTTGTTTGTTTGTTTGTTGAGACAAGGTCTCACTATGTAGTATTGGCAGGTTGGAGAACTCACTCTGTAGACCAGACTGGTCTTAAACTCAGAGTTCCTCCTACTTCTGCCTCCTTCATGTTGGAATTAAAGGTGTGTGCCACCACACCTGGTTGGGGTTTATTTTAATGGTGAAGCTGAAGGCAGGATAAAAGTTTGTTACCTCTACCTTAATTGTGTCTTTCTATTTACTTTGGGTCACATTCCTAAACATGCTAATATCTAAGGAACATCTGTCAATCAAACCTGCCTTATCCACCTCTCGGGACTGGAGCTGAGAAAATGCTGGGAGGACCACCTTAACTAGGACTAATTAATTGCACATACTCTGGCTCCAAATTAGGCTTCTATTTAAACCTAATGCTCACATCACTACATTGAAGGTGAACTTGGGATCACTGAACCCCTAATTTGTTCCTCTTCCTGGTGCATCTGTTTGAATCTCTCTCTACTTTGAATCATGGCTTGTCTCTTTAACATGCATTTTTAATAGCATGTTAGGTTCTAAATGATGTGTTGGGACTGCAGGAGGTAGGGCTTCTGCAGTAAAACCCCAGTTACAAAGCTTCATCTGTTTCTCCTCCCCTATTTGTAGCAAACTTCACATAAGAATTTTCTAAACTCACCATCTAAAGCTCTTTCCTCTTGTTTCCTTGAGCCTGCTTTAGCCACTGCCTTTCTACCAGACTACTAATGCCTACTTTGCCCAGGTCTCTTAGGCCTCATGCCCAGGCTAGTAACCAGCTTTCAGTTTTTTATTGTAACTAAACTATCAGGATGTTCTTTCATCCCCTGCAGTGTTTCACTGTGAACAATTGCAGGCATATGGAAAGTTTGGCAGGCCCACACAGTGGACCCCACATACCCCACATGCTGTGTATATGTAGATAGCACTTTCCTTGCACTCCTATTGCTGTCATAGGCTTGGCTGGCTGTTTCTTCTAAGGTCTGAATATCAGAGCAATCAGGACTATTGCTCAGTTCTATCAGGAAAACTCTCTCATTTCTGCACCAGTGTAGCAACAGGAAATGAGAAAAGACCATGTGTGTCACAAAAGGAAGTCTCCTCAAGTGGTCAGGACTTACAGGTGGCTGTCCAATATACATAATTTACCAATTGCTTTTGTTGAATCTATGCAAAAATAATTCTTTTTATTTTTAAATTTCATCAACAGAGGATGCATTTAATCCTTCGGAGACTGTTCACATGTTCGCAGCACATTCTACAAGCCCCAGATACAACTTCTGGAAAGAAGGTATCTGGGATTGCCCCACGAATTGCACTATAGTTTCCCTCTATTGCAGCATCTTAAGACTTGAGACCATTATGCTAGGTGACAGGTGACAAGAGTCAGTATATATATATATATATATATGGGCAAGGACTCAGTTTATCTAGAGTTACAGGTTGCTATGGGTCAGCAAATCTACATATGTTGTTATAGTGACCAATACATCCATAGAGTAAGAAAGAGGGGTTTGGATAAGAGATGACCAAATGCAGGAACTCTGGGGTTTGCAGAAGTAAAATTGAAAAAAATTTATTAAAATCGTGCATTATTAATGAATTAAAATGTGTTTATGTTGCTCTGTCTATGGTGCCTGTGAATGGATGGACATCAGAGGGCATCTTTCATGACTTGGTTCTCTCCTTCACTCTGTAGATCCTGGAAATTAAGCTCAGATTGTTAGGTTTGTGCCAACTGCCTTTACCTGATATGTCATTGCTCCAGCCTCAAAATTGATCCTGTTTATATGGACTGTAAAGTCTCATGTCAATATTTTCCTTTGAGACAGGATCTCACTGTGTAACCTAAGCTGTCTCTGAATTCACAGAGATCCCCATGTCTCTGCCTACTTAGTGCTGACATTAAAAGTGTGTGTTAGAATGCCTGGCAGTATTTTTTCCTCTTCAAAATTGATGTTTATTCAAAGAAGGAGGAGGAGGAAGAGGAGGAGGGAGGAAGAAGAGGAAGAAAGAGGGAAGGAAGAAAGGAAAGAAAGAGAGAGGGAAGGAGGGAGGGAGGAAGGAAGGAAGGAAGGAAGGAAGGAAGGAAGGAAGGAAGGAAGGAAGGAAGGAAGGAGGGAGGGAAAGAGAGAGAGAGAGAGAGGAGGGAAGTAAGGGAGGATGGAAGGAAAGAAGGAAAAAAGGAAGGAAGGTGCTTATTCCTTGATGCCCTTCCCTTCATTCTCTAGCTGTTTCTCAGGTTCACAAGATTGAATCCTGGCCAGGTTCACTTAGCAGGACAGACCCTCCAATTAAGTCAGCAGTATTGAGGGACATTTCCTCAGTAGAGGAAATGATAGAAAGTATCAGTGTCTTAGAGTCCTCTTGTCTTCCTTCACCATGTATATTACTTTTCCATTTCTGTGATACAATACCACGACCAAAATCAACCAAAATCAATCAAGGAGGAAGAGTGCATTTTGAATTCAGACTTTAAAGGGAGAGTCTATAAGGTCAAGGGAATCATGACAAGGCAGGAAGCTGAGAAAGAGAGAGTGGGGGGAGAGATTATATCTTCAACTGCAAATGTGATATAGAGATTTAGCCTTAGAATTTGTTAAAAATGAATTTTTCAGTTTTTTAAAATTTTTATCATTTAAATGCATTTTATACATCAAACATTAATAATATTGAGTATTTTGAGAATCAAATAATACATAAAAATTTGTTCAATTTTTATATTCATATCCTTTCATACCCTAAAAATAACATTAATGAATATTTAATACGATCCATAACTCTGGATCCTATAGCTGACATTGACTACTAAATTGTTTCAAAACATACAAAATATTCTTTGAGAGTTAGACATACTACAAGAGAATAAAATATTAAAAATTAATCATTAAGAGATATATTCAAAAGCCCTTATATGATACCACCTGACATAGTGAGAGAGTATTTAAAACACATTATATATCTGTGTACATTGTCTGACAGTTTACTTAAAAAAGATTATCAGTATTTCTAAGAGAGAAATTATTTTATCAATAAGTATATTTTAAAAGCAAAAACTCTTTGAAGGTGAACATTGAGAAAATGCTAATGTCAAGCACAGTGAGAAAAATTATCAATAATATTTCCATGATGTTTGTAAAATATGATTTTAATATTTTCAACTGTTAATATTCAACAATCAGAATGATTATTTTAAGATATACTTCATTGTTATGTCTTCCTTTTCACTTCTGATTTTATTAACTTGGATACTGTCTCTGGGCCCTCTGGTTAGTCTGGCTAAGGGTTTATCTATCTTAATTTTTTCAAAGAACCAGCTCCTGGTTTTGTTGATTCTTTGTATAGTACTTTTTGTTTCTATTTGGTTTGATTATTTCCTGATGTCGACTCCTCTTGGGTTTATTTGCTTCTCTTTGTTCTAGAGCTTTCAAGTGTGCTGTCAAGAAACTAATATAAGCTCTCTTCAGTTTCTTTTAGGAGGCACTCAAAGCTATGAGTTTTCCTCCTTCCACTGCTGTCATTGTGTCCCATAAGTTTTGGTATGATGTGTCTTCATTTCCATTAAATTCTAAAAATCCTTTAATTTTTTTATTTCTTCCTTGACCAAGTTATCACTGAGTAGAACATTGTTCAGTTTCCATGTATATGTGTGCTTTCCATTGTTTTTGTTGATATTTAAGACCAGCCTTAGTCTATGGTGATCTGATAGAGTGCATGGGATTATTTCAATCTTCTTGTATCTCTTGAGGCCTGTTTTGTGACCAATCACATGGTCAGTTTTAGAGAAGGTACCATGAGGTGCTGGGAAGGAGGTACATTCTTTTGCTTTAGGAAGAAATGTTCTATAAATATCTGTTAGATCCATTGGACCATAACTTCTGTTAGTTTCACTGTGTATCTGTTTAGTTTCTGTTTCCATGATCTGCCCATTGGTGAAAGTGGGGTATTGAAGTCTCCCACTATTATTGTGTGGGGTGTGATGTGTGCTTTGAGCTTTAGATCTTCTTGGTAGATATTTCCTTTAACCAGTATGAAGTGTCCTTCCTTATCCTTTTTGATAACTTTTGGTTGAAGGTTGATTTTATTCGATATTAGAATGGCTTTTCCAAAGCTGGGCATGGTGGTGCACACCTTTAATCCCAGCACTAGGGAGGCAGAGGAAGGTGGATTTCTGAGTTCGAGGCCAAGCTGGTCTACAAAGTGAGGTCCAGGACAACCAGGGCTATACAAAGAAACCCTGTATCAAAAAAAAAAAAAAAAAAAAGATTTTCCAGCTTGTTTCTTGGGACCATTTGCTTGGAAAAATGTTTTTCAACCTTTTACTCTGAGGTAGTGTCTGCCTTTGTCAATGAAATGGGTTTTCTGTATGCAGCAAAATGCTGGGTCCTGTTTACATCTCCAGACTGTTAGCTCTATGTCTTTTTTGTGAAATTGAGTCCATTGATGTTAAGAGATATTAAGGAAAAGTGATTGTTACTTCCTGTTACTTTTGTTGTTAGAAGTAGAATTATGTTTGTTTGAATATCTTCTTTTGGTCTTGTTTAAAGATTACTTTCTTGCTTTCCTAGGGTGTAGTTTCCCTCCTTGTGTTGGTGTCTTCCATCTATTATCCTTTGTGGGGATTATTATCCTTTGGCTGGATTTGTGGAATGATATTTTGTAAATTTGGTTTTGTCATGAAATATCTTGGTTTCTTCATCTATGGTAATTGAGAGTTTTGCTGGGTATAGTAGCCTTGGCTGGCACTTGTGTTCTCTTAGGGTCTGTATGACTTCTGCCCAGGATCTTCTAGCTTTCATAGTCTCTGGTGAGAAGTCTGGTGTAATTCTGATAGGTCTGCCTTTATATGATAGTTGACCTTTTTCCCTTATTGCTTTTAATATTCTTTGTTTACTGCATTGGTGTTTTCATTATTATGTGACAGGAGGAATTTCTTTTCTGATCCAATCTATTTGGAGTTCTGTAGAATTCTTGTATGTTCATAAGCATCTTTTTCTTTAGGTTCCCTAACCTAAAGATTTCCTAAATTATTTCTTCTATAATTTTGTTGAATATATTTACTGGCCCTTTGAATTGGGAATCTTCACTCTCTTCTGTACATTTTATCCTTAGGTTTGGTCTTCTCGTGTCCTGGATTTCCTGGATGTTTGGGGCTAGGAGTTTTTGCTTTTTCTTTGACTGTTGTGTCAATGTTTTCTATGGTAACTTCTGCCCCTGCGATTCTCTCTTCTATCTCTTGTATTCTGTTGATGATGCTTGCATCTATGACTCCTGATCTCTTTCCTAGGTTTTCTAACTCCAGGGTTGTCTCCCTCTGTGGTTTCTTTATTCTTTTTATTTCCATTTTTAGATCTTATATGGTGTTGTTTATTTCCTTCACCTGTTAGATTGTGTTTTCCTGTAATTCTTTAAGGGATTTTTCTGTTTCCTCTTTAAGTGTGTCTAGCTGTTTACCTGTGTTCTCCTGTATTTCTTTAAGGGAGTTATTTATGTCCTTCTTAATGTCCTCTATCATCATCATGAGAAGTTATTTTAGATCCTAATCTTGCTTTTCTGGTGTGATGGTGTATCCAGGACTTGCTATGGTAGGAGAATTGGGTTCTGATGATGCCAAATAAGCTTGGTTTCTGTTGCTTATGACCTTATGCTTCCTTCCTGCCATCTGACTATCTCTGGTGCTACCTGTCCTCACTATATCTGACTGGAGCCTGTTTTTCCTGTGATCCTGGCTGTTTCAAAACTCCTCAGAGTTCAGCTATCTCTGTGATCCTGTGATTCTGGAATCCTGGGATCCTGAGATCCTGGGAGTATCAGAGTTCCTGGGAGTCAAGCTGCCTCTTGGACGCTAGATCCTGGTGTGACCAAGCTTCTGGGGTCCTGGGATCCTGTGGACTTAGCCTATTAGAGTGCCTGGGAGTGGACCTTTTTCTGGGTGTTGTGGGACTGGCTGTAGAGTTCACTCCCAAGGTCTGCTATAAATTAATTTTTATTTTAAAATGTATACAACATATTTTGATCAACTTTTTCTGTGCAAGCTTTCATAGTTTCTATGAGTTCACATGTATATTAACTATTATGTCTGGAAGAAGCTTGTTTCCATGGAGTCATTCATCACTTCTGGCTCTTATAGTCTTTCTGCCTCCTCTTCTGCTTATTCATCAGTATGACCCAACTACAACAACTACAAGACTACTACTAACAGCAACCTACCTGCAAGATATATTGGTACAATAATGGCACAAATGTTAAGGAAGTAACCAACTAATTTTTTTTTCATTCGATTTAAGTCCAACCCCATGGCGTGGAGCCCATAGCTGACACTGCTAACATGACCAAGGACCTGAGACTCATTAGGTCATGGTCCCTAGGGGAAAAACCTACTATTAGTCTGCTAAAAGTATAGTAATAAACTAACATACTGCTATAGCCATAGATCATAGCATCACTCAACCCTCATCAGAGAAGTTTCTTGTAATAGATGAGAACTAACATAGAGACCCACAACTAGACAATGTACAGAGAGGGGGAGACTTTGGAGCTCTCATCCCTAAGTGGGATGTCTCTAACCTTTTCAAAATTAGGGATGTCATTTGTAAGAGTACTGCCAATTTAGTGTTTGGTTAATTTTTTGTAACAAACTCCTTTCTATGTTTTCACAGTTTTTCCACGTAGGCCTGGTCTTGTTCATGTAATTTCAGTTTCAAGTATAGCCTTTGCCATTGCCCTGTTATGTGGGCTCATGCTCTCCTATGTGATATAGTAAGTATACAACAAATAACCTCACTCATTCTCTTTTTTTGGTCTTGAAAAATGATTTTTATTTTAAGATTGGATTATTATTATATATTTTTGATATATTTTCATATATGTTTCACACATATATTTTTTCATATATATATATTTCATAAGAAAATTCTTAGAAAGAAGAAAAGTAGTATTATAAGGAATAGATTTGGTGGAATTGCTCATTGTTAGGTCACAGATGAGGGGGCCTAGGCCACAGTAGAAGACCTAGGATTGCCAAAGCTAATGTCCTGATTTCTAAAAGCAACTTCTTCATAGTAGGCAGTGATGCTTCAAGTCTTAGGATGGGATGTGGTATAAACAGACTTCACCTTCCTCTTATTCTCCCCCAGGAAAAACCTGAGTTTCATAACCAGCAAGAGGTAAAGAGTGGCTCTATTGTTACCACTCCCTGCTTCCTCTTACTGATCTCTCACTGTAAGTCATTCTCATGTAACAGCTTTCTTTCCTTGAACAAACTACATACATAAGTGTCTTCCTTCCTTACTCTTTGCCCTTTTGTTTTGTTTTGTTTATTGGATATTTTATTTTACATTTCTAATGTTATCCCTTTCTCCAATTTCCCACCCAGAAACACCCTATCCTATCCCCCCTCCTCCTGCTTCTATGAGGCTATACCACCACCTACCCACCCACTCCTACCTCCCCACCCTTAAATTTCCCTACACTGGGGCATTGAGCCTTCACGAGACCAAGGGCCTCTTCTCCCATTAGTGCCCAACAAGGCCATCCTCTGCTACATATATGGCTGGAGTCATGAGTCCCTCCATGTGTACTCTTTGGTTGATAGTTTAGATCAAGAGCTCTGGTTGTTGATATTGTTGTTCTTCTTATAGGGTTGCAAACCCCTTCAGCTCCTTCAGTCCTTTCTCTAACTCTTTCATTGGGGACCACGTGATCAGTTCAATGATTGGCTGCAAGTGCCTGCCTCTGTATATGTCAGGCTCTAGTAGAGCCTCACAGGAGAAAGTTATATCAGGCTCCTGTCAGCAAGTACTTCTTGGCATCCACAATAGTGTCTGGGTTTTGTGAATGTACATGGGATGGATCCCCAGCTAGGGCAGTCTCTGGATGGCCTGTCCTTCAGTCTCTGCTCCACACTTTGTATTTGCTCCCATGAATAATTTGTTACCAATTCTAAGAAGGACCAAAGGACCCATAATTTGGTCCTCCTTCTTCTTGAGCTTCATGTGGTCTGAACCTCGCCCATTCTTAATAAGGCAGCAGGTTCACAAGGAAATTATTTTGTGTCAAAAGATGATGATAATGGTGATGATGATGACATTTTTGTAATTACTAAGTAATTATGGCCATTATACATTTTCAGACCAGAGTTTGCCAAAATATGGATTGTTGTTCATACCAGAGAAAAAGGAAGGTGAGGAGGGAAAGAACAAAGAAGGAAAAGAATAGGAAGAGAAGGAAGAGAAGGGAACCAGACTAGATTAAAATTTGATGGAATGGAAATGCTAGAACCTTCCCAGTGTTGGGGTTATAAGTTTGTACCAACACATCTGGCTTTTTACATGGGTCCTTGGAATTTAACTCAGGGTCTCAGGCTTGTGTGACAATTACTTTCCCTTCTGATTTTTAGAATTTAGATATTGGGGTGAAGCTCTTATTTTTTAATTAATTATTTTATTTACATTCTAAATGTTACTTCCCGGGTCACCCCTCTCGAAATGTCTTATTTTTAAAATATATCTAAAATGTTTTTATTTGTTCTTTGCAAATTTCATGCAACATGCTTTGATCACATTAGGTGGAGCTTTCGAAAGATGGCATGGTCATTTTGAAATTATTAAGCCAAAGTGGCATCATATTTGAACTACATTCTATGACTCTGGTTCAGTCTAAGAGTATATTACATCCTTCAAAAATAGCCAAAGAAAGTACAAACTTCTAAAGTTGATGGCAACCTGAGTATGGCAAGTGAAGACATTTATAAGACTCAACTAAATGGGAAGGACTTTTTTTTTTTTGAGACAAGGTCTCACAGTTGTGGCCCATGCTAGCCTAGAACTTATCATTATTCTGTCTGTGCATTGAGCTGGGATTATATTTTTATACCAAAGATGCTGAGTATAGAGTGTTTGATATTTGGCTTATTGTGGACTGTGGTAATTTGTATCAATGCTTAAAAATATTGAATTAAAATTTGTCTTTATTCCTGTGTATTTTTTAATCTTCTTAAAATTTGCTTCTTGGACCAGTGCCTCACTCTTCCCGAATCTACATCTTTACATTTAATGGAAAACAGTTTTGCCATCTCACAGCATGTGTCTAGGACAGAGGTTCTCAACCTATGGGTCTAAACTCTCTTAGGGTCCAAACGACACATTCACAGGGGCTGTATATCAGATATCCTGGATATTTGATATTTATGTTATGATTCATAAAAGTAGCAACATTGTAGTTATGAAATAGCAGTGAAAATAATTTTATGATTGGGGTCACCACAACATGAGAAACTATATTAAATGATCTTGGCATTAGGAAGGTTGAGGACCCCTTTTGGCTAAGATCAAGTGTAGGAAGGTTGAGGACCACTAGTCTAGGATATTTGTTCTTCCTGCTTTTTCTCTATCACTGCTCTTTAGAATACAATTAAGCTAATCATCAAAGTATTATTAGCCAAGTCACATAGAACTAGGTACATAAGTATGCTAGGAGAAAGTAAAACACTGCCATCCATCTCCACATCACATGGAACAATCTAGTTCACAGATGCACTTTTAGAACTGGACTGACAAAGGGGAGACACAACCTCAGGTGCAAACCTTAAGGATGTGTTTAAAAATTCACTAGTCAGGATGAACAATATTTTAATTTAGTGTTATAAAATATCAATACCCAAATAGCCATAGTGTACAAAATAATAGCATCTTTCTGTGTTGCTGTGTGTGACCAGAGGCCAATGTCTACTTCTGGTATCATTCCTCAGGTGCCATCCACCTTGTTTTTTGAGATGGGATCTCTCTCTGGGATTTAAAACTAGGTTATATGGGTGGCAATGAGCTGCAGGAATCTGCCTGTCTCTGCCTCCCCAGGATTGGGTTGCACGTATGTTCCATCACACTTGACTATGTGATAAGCTTTTTGCTGATGAACCTGTCTCTTCAGCCCCATTAAGTACAGCGTAGATGCTAGGCAAAGCCAAGGTATTAGTAAAAGGAACAATCTGTAACATCCTACATTTATTTAAAATCTTGACATTTGTTCATTGTAGGTTTCTTGGCATTGATTTTTATTTTGTATTATATTGCATTGATAGTGGCTTTTTTGTATCTTGAATTTTTATTAGTCTCTATATGTCATCCATACCCAGTGCTGCTTTAGTTATGAGGTTTGAAACTATATTTGTTGACATAAATCAGCTGGGCCAGATCAGAAATTTCAAGTTTCACATAAATGTGTATTTCTTTCTCTGTTCTCTACCTACAAGCATGAATAAGCAATTCCTCTTGATTCAAAATATTTCATGACATTGGCTAGAGTGATGAATTGGGGGTTAAGAGCATTCCATGCTCTTGCAGAGAACTGGAGTTCATTTCCCAACATTCAGGTCAGGTCAGGTAGCTCACAACTACTTGTAATTACAGATCCAGGAAATCTAATGTTTTCCTCCCTGTTTTCTTCATAGGCCCCTCTCCCAGCCCCACCCATATAAACACAAATACAACTTAAAAGGCTGAAGTGTTAAGACAGGATGGTTGACTGTAAAAAAACTGCCTTTACATTCATCTCTATCTTTCTCCAGTCGACTGGTAAAAGCTGAGGAAAAACAGCAGCTTGCAATGTTGTATGAAAATGTTGAGATTCCACTTATAGATGAGAAAGAGGCCTCTGAAGATGATGGTTATGATGAATCTTCTCGGGTGCAACCAGAGAATGAGGAGCTTAGAGAATTCATTAGCTCAGGTGCTTTTTCCTATTTTATCCAAAGCTGTCAATGGTGATTTGATCTTTTCCAAAGAATATTTAAGCTGGATCAAATATAATCTGAGTTAAGAAAAAAGGGTGTTCATCTAGAAATGAACCATTCTTACCAAATCCCAGGGGACAATGAGGAGCTTTCTTGTTGATTCACAATGTGGGCAATTCCAAGAATCTAAGCTAGAGTTCGGGAAACAAATCTTGTTTTGAATGAAACTTTACCTTGAACATAATTATTATTGTTGCATTATTCCTGCATTTAGAATATCTACAAGCAGACACTCTCATTTGCTTAAAGCTGGTATAGAAATGGGTTCCAGGTCTATACAATAGAGATCATTTCTCCCAAATGGAAGGACACTATGTGAGACACATGCATATGAGAGATGCCTATGTTCATTTATGAAGAGAGGATGCCATAAATTCTTCAGAAGCTTGATGTTATAAATTCTTCAGAAGCTTGGTTTTATAAAAAGAACTTTCAGGTTCTTTGATCATATGTTCTAGAAGAACATGTAATGTTCAGTATCTGATCCAAATACAATGACATCCTCTGCTTGGTTCCTTTTAAACAATCCTAGATGTGCCCAACCTGAAAGACTCAGATGCTAAGAGCAAAAGTAATGGTTGATGCCTCCTGAGGTTGAGCCTTTATAACCTGTAAAATAATATTTTCCAATGCCCTTTTTAATTACCTTAAATTATCATTGGGTAATTGAAAGGCTTGAATACAGAATATAATCATATTAAAATTCAAATTTTAGCTGAGGATTATGACTCACACCTCAAATCACAGCACTTGGCAGATGGTGAATTCAGAGCCAGCCTGGAATGTATAGTATGATCTTGTTCCAAAAATCAAACAAACAGAAAAAATACATATAATTTAAAAAATCACCATTCTTATAAGTAACATTTAGTATTTTTTTGAAAATACCTTTATTTTTTTTCTGATTCCCCCTCACCCCTTTGTCTTTATTTCTAACCTTCATTTACTCTGATCTAAGTAATATAATTTCTATATTTTAGTTATTAAAACAAAAAGAATGGAAAACATTAAGAAGAAAATGAAGGAAGAGCAAAATGTATTGAAGGGAACTACATCAAAGAACTCCAGTTATACCGAAAAAGTGGAGTCATGAAAAAATGGAGAAAGATGAAAACTCAGGAAAGCTGTGAAAACAAAAGAAAGGTGTACCATGTGCTAGACAATGTGGAGACCAAACTGAAGAGGTAACAGACAGCTGAGAACACAAACAGGACTTCTAGGGAACTTGTCCAAGAATGTTCTACATAAAGAAACATGAGAAGCATATAGCAGAAAATAAATTCATCTGATACCAAAACTCCTGATTCTTAGCTATGATAGTCATTGAATAATTATAACATAAGTGGGATATAGAAAATAGCCCAAGTTCATTAGCAACAAAAGACCCATTGTTAGGATTTTGTTCTCTGGCTCCAGACCAGAAAGATTGCTTAGTACTTTGGGGAGGAGTGGTCTTCCTCACTGTGATAGCAAAACATTTTTATTAAGCAAAACTTTCTAAGTTATGTTTCTATCAGATCTGGTCATTTTATCTCTATTTTTATACATGAAGGCACTGAGGATATCATAATAAACATAGGACTAGATTAAGAGGTGGCCATTTCTGTTCGTTCTCAGCTCTGATGAGGGAACTTGACCTACAGGGGAGAAGCTATATAACCTGTTCACATATGCAATAAACTGTGTATAGCCAATAGCTGTGGGAAGATGAAAGAGGCAAGCTGTTTAGTCTTTTGACTTTTCAACACAATGTCATCATGGACAAAGTTCATGTTGGAGAATCAAGTAACAAAATGTCACCAAAAAAAAAATCTTAGTGTTTAAGAGCATTGACAGTTTTGTGTTGGTTCCCATTCATTGCCATCCTCAGTACAATTGCTTTGGAAAACAGTCTGGCCATTCCCAAATATGAGCATGAAATTAATAGATGACCTAGCATATCTACTCCTAGTTATACATGTTTGTGCCAAAACTTGCACATGTTTATAACAGTGTAATATGACCACGCATAAGAGACAATGCCTGTAGTTCTAACATTTGGGAGGTAGTCACAATAAAACTATGAGTGTGAGGTCAGCCTGCACTATACAATGAACTGTTGTCTCATTAACTGATAGACAGATGAACAAACTGTGACTTCTCTGTACAATATATCTCAGCAATTTAATGGAAGAAGTACTGATGTATATTCCATATATGTGTAGTCATAATGAAACCATTCTACTGCATGTAAGAAACCAGACACCCACCGGTGATTTGTTTACATGAAACACCCATAAAAGGCAAAGCCTATAGAAACAAGTGGATTAGAGGTTCTAGGGAGCTGCAGATGAGGGATGGAGAGGCTGTCCAGGTGTAATTTTCAGTCAATCGGTGTGGAAAGTTGAAGTTCCAGAAGAACAACCATGATTCTCACATGTCCCCCATTCAGTAGACAGTCTCTTTACTGTGCTATATAAAAACATAGTCATTCAAGGGCAGCTATTTTGGTGTCAAATTGTCTTGGGTCCTGACTATGTCAGTAGAGGACAATATCCCGCTGACAGCTGTTCCAATAGAATAAGCTGTATACTCTATTCTTCCTATGTTATATTTTCAAGACTGTATTTTTTTAAACTCATGGGCCCCATCCATTCCATCTTTATAGGCAAAATTTGTTAGGTAACCCCATCCTGGATCAGAACCAAATTCCCTGATTCTGTGATTGTACCATGGACCCAGTTCTTGAGTTTATCAGTCACACATCTTCTTATGGGCTATCCTCTCCCACTAAATTCATCAAGCACTTAAGTGACATTTTCTTTCAGGTTGTTGGCATGGAACAGATGTCAGGGGCCCAGTTGATGTTTGGTTGGTTTGGTTTGGTTTGGTTTGGTTTGGTGGAATACTTCTGAACAGAATGTCACTGTTTGGACCTTTTAAGGGCTATTCTTTCTGGGAGGCCTATTCTTGTGTGACATGTAACCCAGTCAAGAGAAATTTTATACTTGGCTGTGACCCAGCATCATGGGTTGAAACTGCACCTTGGTGTAACATCTGACAAACAATTACAGTTTGCTACATATCTGCATCAGCACCAAAAGCAGCACCTTTGGAAAGAGCACCCCAGAAATAATGTAAGCAACACTCATTGCTGAATAGCTGAGCTGCAGACTCCATGTGTCTGAGAAGCTATCTTCTAGCAGAGAGGCTGGGAAGGATTTCCTCCTCAGCACAGAACCTTTCCAGGAACAAGTTGCCAGCACACGGGAGAATTTTGACCACACATAGTGGCGTTTTCACTATGAAAGAGTCATTACAACTGGAGACAGTATGAAAATTTTCAGCTGCCAAGAAGTCATTGTCCTCATCAAGGAAGGATTTTACAAGTATATATATTAATATGTAAGAAATTTGTCAATTCAAGCTATGGGCTCAGGTCATTCAAGAGTTCACAATTCAGAAAAGCCATATAAATGCATCAAACCCTCTAAGTGAACACCTAGCCTCATCACCCACAACAACTCTACTCCCCAGAGACCTAGCCAGCATGTTTGTAGCTCATGGAGACTCTGATTCAAAACTCCATAATCTCTCCACCCAGCTTACTACGCTCCCACTGGCCAGTCACTATCACACCAACCCAGTGCTTCAAATCCCACCACGGCCTTATTGGTGCACATCAGGCAAACCCACATTTTGCCGCCATACCTTTCTTTTTTGACCCCAGATGAGCCGCTGTGTGAAGGAAAACACTGCACAAACTTAGTCAGAAACAACAGTAACTCAATTGCTGGGCACAACAACTAAAATCCTAATCTCATAAACCTTATTAAATCTAAATCCTCTGGTAGCAAATCCTGATGGATCTGCCATTGAAACCAGGAGACACTTGTAGCTACATTTTGTCCTCATGCTATCCCCATCCAAAAGGACCTAACTCTCTCCTGCTTCCTCTCTTCATCCATCCAACGGAGAAGTCCCTCCTACTCAATGGAGCCAGCGATTGGTTCCTTTATTAATTAGGGAATTGGTTCACAAGAAGTCACCTGAGTATGCTCCTTGTCTGCAACTCCTCCCAGGAGAATGGAATTAACATCAAAATACAAGCAGCACCAGGCCTATCCACAACAGTAATGAGTGTGGAAAATTGATTAGTAGGGAGAGAATTAAGAAATTATTTTTAGACAGCGAATTCTCACTGGTAAGTCTTATAAGTGTGAATGTTGGAAATCCTTTATCTAAAACTGTCACTTTTTAACTGTTTTTCCATATATTACACTCTGATCACAGTTCCCCATTCCCCCTTTTTGCCTGTGTCCCCCACCTCCCTTCTCCTCCAGATCCACTCCTCCTCTGTTTCCCTTCAGAAAAAAAGCAGGCATTCCCAAGGATATCAACCAGACATGCCATAACAAATTACAATAAGGTTAGGCACATACCTTCAAATTAAGGCTGGGCAAGGCAACCCAGTAGGAGGAAAAGGGTCCCAAGAGCAGGCAAAAGAGTCAGAGACACTCCTGCTCTCTCTGTTAGGAATCCAACAAGAACAACAAGCTATACACAACCATGGCATATATACAGAGGATCTAGGTAAGACCCAAGCTGCCTCCCTAATTGTTGCTTCAGTCTCTCTGACCCCTATGAGTCCTGATCAGTTAATTCTGTGGGACATGTTCTTGTGAAGTCCTTGACCCCTCAGGTTCATACAATTCCTCCTACCGCTCGGGTTCATACAATCCCTCCTACCCCTCTTCCATAAGATTCACCCAAGTTCCACCTAATGTTTGGGTGGGTATCTGCATCTGTTCCTTTCATAAAATTCTCACTTCTTAAACCACAACACAGTTAATACTAGAAAATATGGGAAATTCTTCACATTCTTATCTCTTCTGACACTGAAGGATTCATAATGGTGCAAGATCATGTGAGTGTGATAAATGTGGAAAAATATTTAACAAAAACCCCAATCCCATAAATGAAAGGGTTCACACTGAAGAGAGATCTTATCAATGCACCAAACATACACCCTTTAGCAAGTGCTCTAGCCCCAGTAGTCACTGGAGAGATCAAATGGAAGAAAGGCCTGAATGCAGCAAATGTAAGAGGCCTTTACCTACCACTCTAGTTTTATTAAACATGAAAGAGTTCACACCAGAGAAAGGCCTTTCATGTGAAGTGAGTGTAGGAAGTTATTTACCTTCAACTACCATCACTTAAGACACCAGAGTGCATAAAGAGGTCTAAAGGATGTTCAGTGGCAAAGATAGGGTTGTGACTTCAAAAATGTCCACTGCTGTCAGGTGTAGCTAGAGGTAGAGTGTTTTCATGGTATACATGAAGTTCTAGGTTTTATAATCAGCACTTGGAAAAAAGGATTAAATCTCTAATCCTGCACATGGGTTTATTTTTGTATAAAGCCTTTAATAAAGTGAGTAACTCATTTCAGTAGTTGACTCTGCCCTTCCCCCAACCTTGAGCATTCTAAACAGACCTTAATTGTTTGGCACAGTCAATCTTCCTCTGACCTAGCCCACCTGGTGGAGTCTTCTGACCTAGGTCTTCCTGCACCTGCAGTTTCCTGCAGGAGCCGACTGCCTGCTGAGCTTGCTTTACAACATAATCCAGCTGAAACAAAGGATGGATCTGTATGTTTTTCCCTATATAAATGTAGAGCTGAATATTAAACTTTGAGGCTTGATCAGAAAACGATTGTCTTGGTTTCATCTTTCTCTTGCCCACCCATCCTTTTTTCATTTCCAGCTCCCTTTTAAGGTACCCAGTTCTCTGTGGCTGCTGGGCAGCTACAGTTGACAATGAGTCCGGCTCTTGTAGAAGACTCAGGTTCTGTTCCCAGCAACCACATCAACTGATTGAATGGCAGCTCCAGGAGAGCTAATACTGTTTATTTTGTTGTTTTTTGTTTTTTGTTTTGTTTTAGACACTATGGACACATAACTCACCTCAACTCATGGGAGAAAGGCCATATAAATACAGTGAATAGGCACATGCATACACATTTAAAAGTAAAAATAAATTTTGAAAGAAGAAGGTAAGCTTGAATGAAATCAGGATGATGGGTTCTAATCCAGTAAACAGATATTCTTACAAAGAGTGTGACACTCAGAGGTTCTGTGAGTATGCAACAGCTGTAGAACAGGGCAAGATCTTTGCAAGTTGGAAGTGTTCTTCCAAGAACATGGCTGTGCTGATGGCCATATCACAGAATTCTACAATCCAGGACAAGCGAACCAGTCTAACAGTTTGTGGCACTCTGAGTTAATATAGTTCTTTTTAATATACCAATGCCTGGCAAACATGGAGGTGGAAGCTCACGGTCAGCTATTAGATGGAACACAGGGTTCCCAAGGAAGAAGGAGCTAGAGAAAGTACCCAAGGAGCTGAAGGGGTCTTCAACCCTATAGGTGGAAGAATAACCATGAACTAACCAGTACCCCCAGAGCTCGTGTCTCTAGCTGCATATATAGAAGAGGATGGCCTAGTTGGCCATCAGTGGGAAGAGAGGCCCCTTGGTTATGCAGATTTTATATGCCCCAATACAGGGGAACACCGGGGCCAAGGGGTGGGAGCGGATGGGTAGGGGAGCAGGTCCGGGAGGGGGGAGGGTATAGGGAACTTTCTGGATAACACTTGAAATGTAAATGAAGACAATATCTAATAAAAGTTGAAAAAATATATATAGTTCTTTTTATTTATAATAGAGTAAAAATGAACAGTGTATATTGCAATTGCATTTTGGGCTCTCCAGAAGGATAGAATTTTCTATTGAGAGGAGGTTGGGCCAATCATGATGTTGTGTGAATAAAAATAAATATCATGCTCTGACAGGGGAAACAGGTAGACTAACTGCAGATAGATCTTCACCTCTTCCTTCATTCCTCCGAATCCAGTCCCTAGTCTCATCTCTGGCTCTGCAGTAGAATGCCTACTGAGTCCTCCCTTTGCTCTTTCCCTCTATCTCCAGAGGATCACACAGATTTTCACCTCCCAATGCCCCTCACCTAACCCATTGTTTTAGCCCAGCAGGCACTCCTTGGAAACACACAGGGCACTCTGACATGGGAAGGAAATAGTCTAATTGTTGCTCTTCAATTCTACAATTGTATATCTACAATTATCTCTACATTCTTCCAAGTACAATATTTCAATCTCCTTCCCAGATCTTCAGCAAACTTTCTATTGTATTCTGTCCTCACTTTCTGTTCCTATTCCCAGGAGACTAAGCAGATTCTGGCAGAACACCCAATTTTTCTCCTGCCTGCAGATCTTTTATTTTTTTAATTAGATATTTTCTTAATTTACATTTCAAATGCTATCATGAAAGTTCCCTCTACCCCCCATCCCCTCCCTGCTCTCCTACCCATCACTTCTTGTCCCTGGCATTCCCCTGTATTGGGACATATAAAGTTTGCAATACCAAGGGGCCTATCTTCCCAATGATGGCCGACTAGGCCATCTTCTGCTACATATGCAGCTAGAGACATGAGCTCTGGGGGTTCTGGTTAGTTTACATTGTTGTTTCCCTTATAGGGTTGCAAACCCCTTCAGGTCCTGGGGTACTTTCTTTAGCTTCTCCATTGGGGGCCCTGTGTTCCATCATATAGATGACTGTGAGCATCTACTTCTGTATTTGCCAGGCACTGTCATAGCCTCATACGAGACAGTTATATCAGGGTCCCTTCAGCAAACTCTTACTGTCCTATGCAACAGTATCTGAGTGTGGTGACTGATTATGGGATGGATCCCCGGGTGGGGTACTCTCTGGATAGTCCATCCTTTCGTCTTAGCTCCAAACTTTGTCTCTGTAACCCCTTTCATGGGTAGTTTGTTCCCTATTCTAATGTTCTAATGAGGAATGAAGTATCCACATGCTGGTCTTCCTTCTTCTTGATCTTCTTGTGCCTGTAGAACTTAATACCTATAACCCATCTTCATTCCTAAGTGTCAGCTCCCAATACCCTGAAGTACATTTTACTTGGAACCTCCAGTGACCACACTTATCAAGACCTCAGAATTTCCTACTAGGCAACCAACAGCCACCATACTCTGCCAAGAACCAGAAAGGAAACAAACCTAGGTACAGCAACCAAAAAAACAAACAAACAAAACAAAACATCAAAACACCACCTAACAAAGAAAAGACCAAATTCAAACACCTAGAAGTATAATCCTCCTAATTCAAATGCCAAGAAAAACAAACAAAGGCTGGAGAGATGACTCAGTGATTAAGAGCACTGGCTGCTCTACCAGACTGGGGTTCAATTACCAGCACACACATGTCACAACTGTCTGTAACTCCAGTTCCATCTGGAACCCTCACACCAACATACATGCAAGAAAGGTGCAAATGTTCAGAAAAAAATAAAAATAAACTATTTAAAAAAAAAATAAAACCACCAGAAAAATATATCTCCATTACCCCAGCAATCCTATCACAACAGGCTAAATATTACAACATAGCACAAGAAAAGATCCTAGCCTTTATGAATATAATACAAGTCCTTAAGGATGAAAAATAAATCTTTTAGAGAAATCTGAAAATAAACAAACAGTGAAAGGAAATGAATAAAATAGTTCAAGATGGGAAAATAGAAATAGAATCAGTAAAGAAACATATACTGAGAGAAATCTGGAAATGAAAATATATAGAAGCTTGAATAGGAATCACAGAGGCAAGCTTTACCCACAGAATATAAGAAATGAAAGAGAAAAATCTAAGGCATCAAAGACATGATAGAAGGAATGGATACACTGTTCAAAGAAAATGTTAAATCTAAAAAAAAAAAAATTGGCACAAAACATCTAAAAAGATTTGCACACTGTGAAGAGACCAAACCTAAGAATATAAGATATATAGGAAGAAGAAACCCAGGTCAAAGGCAGAGAAAATGTTTTCAATAAAATCATAAAAGAAAAATTTCCTGTCCTAAGAAAGGAGATGACAAGAAAGGTACAAGAATCTTAAAAACATCACACAGATTGGACCAGAAAAGAAATCCCCCTCAGATCATAATAATTAAAACACTAAATGTACAGAATAAGGTTAAAGGTCTCCAAGAGAAAAATTCCAAGTAATATATGAAGGCAGACCCAGTAGAATTACAGCTGACTTCTTAGTGGAGACTCTAAAACAAAGAAGGGCCTGGAAAGATGTCCTGTAGACTCTAATATATCACAGATGCCAGACAGCATTTAATACCACACTCAGCAAACTTTCAATTACTTTAGATGGAGAAAATAAGACAATTCATGACAAAATCAAATTTAAGCAGTATTCATCTTCAAACCCAGCTCTACAAGAGATGCTAGAAGAAAAATTCCAAAGTGAAGAGGTTAAATACATCCAAAAACTACAGAGAATAAATAATCCCAGAGCAGAAAATCAAAAGAAGGGAAACACACAAACACACACACCACCACCACCACTACCACCAATGCTACCACCACAATAACAACAAACAAAATAGCAGAAATCAACAAATATTTCTCTTTGATATCTCTCAATGTCAATGCTCTTAATTCTCCAATACAATGACACAGATGAATAGAATAAATGAAAAAACAGGATCTATCCTTCTGGTACAAGAAATATACATTACCATTAAGGGTAGATACTACCTCAAAGTAAAAGTATGGAAATGATGTTCCAAGCAAATAGGCTTAAGAGGCAGTCTGATATAGCCATTTTAATATCTGACAAAATAGACTTCAAACCTGATCAGGATAGAGAAGGATACTCCTTATATACTCATCAAAGGAAAATTCCACCAATAGAACATAGTAACTCTTACCATCTATGCCACAAATACAAGGGACTCAAGTTCATAAACACACTAGAGCTTAAATTACATATTGACCCTCATACGCTGATATTGGGAAAGTTCAGAAAATCTACATGTACCAACAAACAGGTCATTCTAACAAAAACTAAACAGAAAAATGCTCAAGATAACTGACACTATAAGCCAAATGAACTTAACACATATTTACAGAATATTTCACACATTGACAAAAAATATACCTTCTTCTAACATCTCATGGAATGTTCTACAAAACTGGCCACAAAATCAGAGGCAAAGCAAGTCTTAACAAAAACAAGAAAATTGAAATAACACCCTGCATCCTATCTGATTACCACAGATTTAAAGTAAATGTCAACAACAGGAACAACAGAAAGCCTACAAACTACTGAAAACTGAACAACTCCCTACTGAATGAAAAGTGGGTCAAGAAAGAAATTAAAGGTTTTCTATAATTCATTGAAAATAAATACACAAACATACCTAAACATATTGGAAAAGATGAAAGTGGTTCTAAAAGGCAAATTCATAGATAGCACTGAGTGACTACATTTAAAAGAAATTGAAAGACCTCATACTAGTGAATTAACAGTACACTTGAAAGCTCTAGAAAAAAAAAAAAAAAGAAATCACACTCAAAAGGAGCAAGGAGGGGCAAGACACAATCAAACTCAAGGCAGAAATCAATAAAACAAACAAACAATAAAACAAGTTGATTCTTTGAGAAAGCCAGTAAGATCAAAAGTCTTTATCCAAATTAACTTTCCTGGAGGCCCTCCAGCACTAGGAACACTAGGTAAGTGCCCACCTCAAGCCCTATACCTGGCAATTTCTCTTAAAGCACACCCAAAAGCCATAAACTGCACCCAATCCCCTGAAAACCATTTTATGGCCCACAACTTCCCCTGCTTTCCAGAAGTCCAGGCAGGCACCAGAGATCCCAGGTCATGATGGTTCTAGAGGCCCCTGAGGCAACATCAGCACCCAAAGCTCAAAAGCATAGAGACCACAGAAACTCCAGTAGGAATAACCTACTAGACCTGAAGTCTGGTCACCAGAAGCCCAAGCAACTCAGGCAGGCAAGAAGGCCAAGAGGAAACAGAAAGCAAAGGGGAAAACATCCAAAAAATACCTTTCCAACAAAGATTAACTCAGGAATCAGCTATTAAACCTCTAATAATCCCAAATCCACATGACTAGAGGCCAACATAAGACCACAATCTACAACAGCCAGAGCAATATGGGATCATCACAGCTCAGCTATCCTAAATATTCTAACGCAGATGAAGCAGAAAAAAATGCCCTTAAATCCAAGTTTATAAAAATGATAGAGGTCATTAAAGAGGAAATGAGTGTGCAAACTCCACAGCCAGTTCTATTAACACCCAGAGGAAGCTTCACTCCCAGGCACCCCAGCATCATAAGTGAGGTGGACTCAACATCTGTTCTAACACCATAGGTAGTAACTGGGACCAGAAGGATCCAGGGATGCAGAAACCCCTGCTCGACCAGTGGCTAGGATTCCTTCCGGTCTGAGCAGGTGTCCTAAGCAGACTTTGAGTGTGAACTCCATAGTCAGTCCCACAAGATCCAGAGCAAGCTCCAAACCCAGGTACTCCAAAACGCCCAGGATCAGAGGATCACAGGATCCTAGAATCTCAGGAGGTTGGTCAAACCAGAATCTCAGGGTTCAAGAGGCAGCTTTACTCCCAGGAACTCTGACACACCCAGGATCTCAGGATCACAGGATCCCAGAATCACAGAATAACAGAGACAGCTGGATTCTGGGGAGTTTTGACATAACCAGGAACACAGGAAGGACAGGCTACAGTCAGATATAGTAAGGGCAGGTGGCACTAGAGATAACCAGATAGCGGGAAGCAAGCATAAGAACATAAGCTTACAGAAACCAAGCTTACATGGTATCATCAAAACCCAATTCTCGCACTATAGCAAGTCCTAGATACACCATCATAGCAGAAAAGCAAGATTCAGATCTAAAATCACTTCTCATGACAATGATAGAGGACTTTAAGTAGGACATAAATAACTCCCTTAAAGATATACAGGAGAACCCAAGTAAAGAGGTAGAAGCCCTTAAAGAGGAAACACAAAACTCCCTTAAAGAGTTACAGGAGCCCAGGCTATCTTAGGACCACAGGTGAGCAGTGGGACACAACATCTGTTCCAATCCAATCACATGGGACCTGAGACTTCAGCCGGGAGACTGATAAAGGCCCAGGGCAGGACAGCGGCTTCCTTCCAGTCCTCCCTGCACCAGCTCGGGCCCTGCACCAGCTCCGGTCAGTCTCAGACGCAGGCCCTCTGCACTCTCCCGAGGTCCCTATGAGACTCCCCAAGCCATCTTGGGACCACAGGTGAGCAGCAGAACACAACATCTGTTCCAATCCAATCTCTTGGAACTCAAGACTGCAGCTGGGAGATAAATAAAAGGACAGACCAGGGCAGAGGCTTTCTTCTAGTCTGCACCAACGCCAAGTCTCCTCTGGCAGAGATGGCAGGAGGCAA
The DNA here is from genome assembly GCA_902729485.2 of Mus minutoides. Taxonomy (NCBI): domain Eukaryota; kingdom Metazoa; phylum Chordata; class Mammalia; order Rodentia; family Muridae; genus Mus; species Mus minutoides. Next base: position 815,924 of record LR749992.1, on the reverse strand, counting down.
ACGTAAGAACAGAAGCAACAGAAACCAAAGGTACTTGGCATCACCAGAGCCAAACTCACCCACCACATCAAGTCCTAGATACAACATTACACCAGAAAAGCAGGACATGGATCTAAAGTTAATAGTCATGATGATGATGAAGGACTATAAGAAGGAAATACAGGAAAACACAGATAAACAACTTAGAGAATTTCAGGAAAACAATACCAAACAGGTGATGGAATTGAACAAAGCCATCCAGGACATAAAAATGGAAGTAGAAACAATTAAGAAAAACCAAAAGGAGATAACCCTGGAGATAGAAACCATAGGAAAAAAATCAGGAAACGTAGATATGAGCATCAGCAACAGAATACAAGAGATGGAAGAGAGAATCTCATGTACAAAAGATTCTATAGGGAGCATAGACATGACAATCAAAGAAAATGCTAAATGCAAAAGATTCCTAAGGCAAAATATCCAAAAAATCCAGGACACAATGAGAAGACCGAACTTAAGGATAATAGGAGTAGATGAGAATGAAGATTCTCAACTTAAAGGGCCAGCAAATATCTTCAACAAAATTATAGAAGAAAACTTTCCATACCTAAAGAATGAGATGCCCATAAACATACAAGAAGCCTACAGAACTCCAAATAGGCTGGACCAGAAAAGAAATTCCTCCCGACACATAATAATCAGAACAACAAATGCACTAAATAAAGACAGAATATTAAAAGCTGTAAGGGAAAAAGGTCAAGGAACATATAAGGGCAGGCGTATTAGAATTACTCCAGACATCTCACCAGAGACTATGAAAGCCAGAAGATGATGGACAGAGATAATACAGACACTAAGAGAACACAAATGCCAGCCCAGGCTACTATACCCAGCAAAACCCTCATTTACCATAGATGGAGAAACCAAAGTATTCCATGAAAAATTCAAATTCACACAATACCTTTCCACGAATCCGGCCATTCAAAGGATAATAACAGAACAAAACCAATACAAGGATGGAAATTCTGCCCTAGAAAAAGCAAGAAAATAATCCTTCAACAAACCTAAGACAGCCACAAGAACAGAAACCCAACTCTAAAAACAAAAATGACAGGAAGCAACAACTACTGTTCCTTAATATCTCTTAATATCAATGGACTCAATTCCCCGATAAAAAGACATAGACTATCAGACTGGCAACACAAACAGGACCCAACGTTTTGCTGCTTACAAGAAACACACCTCAGAAAAAAAGACAGACACTACCTCAGAGTGAAAGGCTAGAAAACAATTTTCCAAGCAAACGGGCCAAAGAAAAAAGTGGGGGTAGCCATTCTAATATCAAATAAAATAGACTTTCAACCCAAAGGTATCAAAAAAGACAAAGAGGGGCACTTCATACTCATCAAAGGCAAAATCTTCCAAGAGGAATTCTCAATTCTGAATATCTACGCTCCAAATGCAAGGGCAGCCACTTTCATTAAAGAAACTTTAGTAAAGCACAAAACACACATTGCATCTCACACAATAATAGTGGGGGACTTCAACACCCCACTCTCATCAATGGACAGATCCTGGAAAAAGAAACTAAACAGAGACAAAATCAAACTAACAGAGGCTATGAAACAAATGGACTTAACTGATATCTACAGAATATTTCAGCCTAAAACAAAAGGATATACCTTTTTCTCAGCACCTCATGGCACCTTCTCCAAAATTGACCACATAATTGGCCACAAAACAGGTCTCAACAGATTCAAAAATATTGAAATTGTCCCATGGATCCTTTCAGATCACCATGGTCTAAGGCTTTTCTTCAATGACAACATAAGTAGCAGAACTCCATCATTCATGTGGAAACTGAACAACATTCTACTCAATGATACCTTGGTCAAGGAAGAAATAAAGAAAGAAATTAAAGACTTTCTAGAGTTTAACGAAAATGAAGCCACAACATACCCAAACTTATGGGACACAATGAAAGCATTCCTGAGAGGTAAAGGTAAACTCATAGCTCTGAGTTCCTACAAAAAGAAAATGGAGAGAGCATACACTAGTAGCGTGGCATCACATCTGCAAGCTCTAGAACAAATGGAAGCAAATTCACCTAAGAGGAGTAGACATCAGGAAATAATCAAACTCAGGGGTGAAAATCAACCATGTCGAAACAAAAAGAACAATTAAAAAAATCAATCAAATGAGGAGCTGGTTCTTTGAAACAGTCAACAAGATAGATAAATCCCTGGCCAGACTCACTAGAGGGCACAGGAATAGCATCCGAATAAACAAAATCAAAAATGAAAAGGGAGACATAACAACGGGTCCTGAGGAAATTCAAAACACCATCAGATCCTTCTACAAAAGGTTATACTCAAAAAATTGGAAAATCTAGATGAAATGGATAATTTTCTAGACAGATACCAAGTTCCAAAGCTAAACCAGGATCAGATTAATGACCTAAACAGCCCTATATCTCCTAAACAAATAGAAGCAGTCATTAATAGTCTCCCAACCAAAAAAAGCCCAGGACCAGATGGGTTTAGTGCAGATTTCTATCAGACCTTCAAAGAAGACCTAGTTCCAGTTCTTCTCAAACTATTCAACAAAATAGAATCTGAAGGCACACTACCCAATTCATTCTATGAAGCCACAATTACTCTGATACCTAAACCACATAAAGACACAACAAAGATAGAGAACTTCAGACCAATTTCCCTTATGAACATTGACACAAAAATACTCAACAAAATTCTCGCCAACCGAATCCAAGAACACATCAAAACGATCATCCATCATGACCAAGTAGGCTTCATCCCAGGAATGCAGGGGTGGTTTAACATACAGAAATCCATCAATGTAATACACTATATAAACAAACTCAAAGATAAAAACCACATCATCATCTCCTTAGATGATGAGAAAGCATTTGACAAAATCCAACACCCATTCATGATAAAAGTCTTGGAAAGATCAGGAATTCAAGGCCCGTACCTAAACAGGATAAAAGCAATCTACAGCAAACCAGTGGCCAACATCAAACTAAATGGAGAGAAAATGGAAGCTATCCCACTAAAATCAGAGACTAGACAAGGCTGCCAACTTTCTCCCTACCTACTCAATATAGTACTTGAAGTCCTAGCCAGAGCAATTCGACAACAAAAGGAGGTCAAGGGGATACCAATTGGAAAGGGAGAAGTCAAACTATCACTATTTGTAGATGATATGATAGTATATATAAGTGACCCCAAAAACTCCACCAGAGAACTCCTAAACCTGATAAACAGCTTCAGTGCAGTAGCTGGATATAGAATTAATTCAAACAAATCGATGGCCTTTCTCTATACAAAGGATAAATGGGCTGAGAAAGAAATCAGGGAAACATCACCCTTCACAATAGTCACTAACAATATAAAATACCTCGGTGTGACTTTTACGAAGGAAGTGAAAGATTTGTATGACAAGAACTTCAAGTCTCTGAAGAAAGAAATTGAGGAAGATCTCAGAAGATGGAAGGATCTCCCATGCTCATGGATTGGCAGAATCAATATAGTAAAAATGGCTATTGTGCCTAAAGCAATCTACAGATTCAACGCAATCCCCATCAAAATTCCAACTCAATTCTTCAAGGATCTAGAAAAGATTTGCAAGTTCATCTGGAATAACAAAAAACCTAGACTAGCAAAAATCTTCTCAACAATAAAAGAACCTCTGGTGGAATCTCCAGGCCTGACCTCAAGCTGTACTATAGAGCAATTGTAATTAAAACTGCATGGTACTGGTACAGAAACAGACAGGTAGATCAATGGAATAGAATTGAAGACCCAGAAATGAATCCACACACCTATGGTCACCTGATCTTTAACAAGGGAGCTAAACCTATCCAGTGGAAAAAAGACAGCCTTTTCAACAAATGGTGCTGGCACAACTGGAGGCTATGATGTAGAAGACTGGGAAATGATCCATTCTTATCTCCTTGTACTAAGGTCAAGTCTAAGTGGTTTAAGGATCTCTACATAAAACCAGAGACACTAAATTTGTAGAGGAGAAAGTGGGGAAAAGCCTCGAAGATATGGGCACTGGGGAAAAATTCCTGAATAGAACAGCAAAGGCTTGTGCTGTAAGATCAAGAATTGACATATGGGACCTCATTAAGTTGCAAAGCTTTTGTAATGTAAAAGATACTGTCAACAAGACAAAAGGGCCACCAACAGTTTGGGAAATGATCTTTACCAATCCCTAATCAGATAGGGGACTGATATCCAATATATATATAAAGAACTCAAGAAGGTAGACACCAGAAAATCAAATATCCCCATTAAAAAGTGGGGCACAGAGTTAAACAAAGAATTCTCAACTGAGGAATACCGAATGGCTGAGAAGCACATGAAAAAATATTCAACATCCTTAATCATCAGGGAAATGCAGATCAAAACAACCCTGAGATTCCACCTCACACCAGTAAGAATGGCTAAGATCAAAAAATCAGGTGACAGCAGATGCTGGCGTGGATGTGGAGAAAGGGGAACACTCCTCCACTGTTGGTGGGACTGCAAGCTTGTTCAACCACTCTGGAAATCAATCTGTGGTTTCTCAGAAAAATGGACATGGTACTACCGGAAGATCCTGCAATACCTCTCCTGGGCATATATCCAGAAGATGTACCATCAGGTAAGAAGGACACATGTTCCACTATGTTCATAGCAGCCTTATTCATAATAGCCAGAAGCTGGAAAGAACACAGATGTCCCTCAACAGAGGAATGGATACAAAAAATTTGGTACATTTACACAATGGAGTACTACTCAGCTATTAAAAACAATGAATATATGAAATTCCTAGGCAAATGGATGGATCTGGAGGGTATCATCCTGAGTAAGGTAACCCAATTACAAAAGAACTCACATAATATGTACTCACTGATAAGTGGATATTAGCCCAGAAACCTAGAATACCCAAGATACCATTTACTAAACAAACGAAACTCAAGAAGAATGAAGATCACAATGTGGTCACTTCGCCCCTTCCTAGAATTAAGAAAAAAGCACACATGGAAGGAGTTACAGAGATCATGTGTGGAGCTGAACCAAAGGATGGACCAACCAGTGACTGCAGCAGTTGAGGATCCATCCCATAATCAGACACCAAACATAGACACGATTGCATATGCCAGCAAGATAGTGCTGAAATGCCTTGATATATCTGTGGGAGGCTATACCAATGCCTGGCAAACATGGAAGTGGACGCTCACAATCAGCTATTAGATAGAACTCAGGACTCACAAGGAAGGTGCTAGAGAATGTACCCAAGGAGCTGAAGGGGTCTTCAATCCTATACGTGGAAGAATAACAGGAACTAACTAGAGCTCATGTCTCTAGCTGCATATATAGAAGAAGATGGCCTAGTTGGCCATCATTGGGAAGAGAGGCGCCTTGGTCATACAGACTTTATATGCCTCAGTACAGGGGAATGCCAGGGCCAAGATGTAGGAATGGGTGGGTAGGGGAGGAGGGTGCGGATGGGGGAGGGTATAGGGGATTTTTGGGATAACATCTGAAATGTAAATGAAGAAAATATCTAATAAAAATGGGGGAAAAAAGAGTTACTGGAACCAGGGCTAAGAAGAGGGAGTGGGTGGGTAGGGGAACAGGGTTGGGGAAGCGTATAGGGAACTTTTGGGATAGCACTTGAAATGTAAATAAAGAAAATATCTAATAAAAAAAGACAGGGAAAAAAAAGAAGAAAAAGAATAAAAATTACAGCTGCAATGTCACTGGCAGTTGACCTTCTACCTGAGTCAGAAAGCAGCCACTTAACTTTTCTCCCTGCTTAATAAAGGATCTGACTGTGGAAAAAAAAAAAGGTTACAGGAAAACACAATCTAACAGGGGAAAGAAATGAACAAAACAATCTAAGATCTAAAAATGGAAATAGAAACAATAAAGAAATCACGAAGGGAGACAACCCTAGAGTTAGAAAACCTAGGAAAGAAATCAGGAGTCATAGATGCAAGCATCACCAACAGAATACAAGAGATAGAAGAGAGAATCTCAGGGGCAGAAAATACCATAGAAAACACTGACACAACAGTCAAAGAAAAGGCAAAAGGCAAGAAGCTCCTAACCCAAAACATCCAGGAAATCCAGGACACAATGAGAAGACCAAACCTAAGGATAATAGGTATAAAAGAGAGCTAAGATTCCCAACTCAAAGGGCCAGTAAACATCTTCAACAAAATTATAGAACAAAACTTCCCTAATGTAAAGAAAGAGATGCTTATGAACATACAAGAAGCCTACAGAACTCCAAATAGACTTGACCAGAAAATAAATTCCTCCCATCACATAATAATCTGTAGGGAGCCATTCAACCACTCCTTAAAGACGGCACCGACTGCCTCAGCTTTACTGGCATAAACAACTCCTAATTGGCATTAGGCTGTGTCAGCTGGTGTTTGATCTTATGCCCGAGACTACCTGGTGTATGAGCAAGAGCCACGGGGCAGTTCAGCGATTGGCCAGGACAGGGTTTAAGTGGCTGCTCCCGGTGGGGATCTGGGCCCCACTCGACTCTACCACTCGGCCCCACTCTGCCATTCACCATTTCACTCTGCCACTCTGTAACTGCATGGCCATTCCATTCTACCATTCGGCCATTGGCCATTTGCGATTCCACCATTTTGCTACATTACGTTTCCTGAGTAAACCGCCCTGAGAAGAAATCTGGTTGTCCTGCGTCTTATTCCCTGCTGGGCAGAGACGATGCATGACAATAATCAAAACACCAAATGCAGTAAACAAAGATAGAATATTAAATGCAGTAAGGGAAAAAGGTCAAGTATCATATAAAGGCAGACCTACCAGAATTACACCAGACTTCTCACCAGAGACTATTAAAGCTAGAAGATTCTGGGCAGATGTTACACAGACCCTAAGAGAACATAAATACCACACCATTCTATTAAACCCAACAAACCTCTCAATTACCATACATGAAGAAACCAAGATAGTCCATGACAAAATCAAACTTACACTATATCTTTCCAGAAATCCAACCCTACAATGCATAATAGATGGAAAACACCAACACAAGGAGGGAAACTACACCCTAGAAAAAGCAAGAAAGTAATCTTTCATCAAACACAAAAGAAAATAGTCAAACAAACATAATTGTACTTCTAACAACAACAACAAAAATAGGAAGTAACAATCACTTTTCCTTAGTATCTTTTAACATCACGAGACTTAATTCCCCAATAAAACGACATAGACTAGAAGAATGGATATGTAAATAGGACCCAGCATTTTACTGTATACAGGAAATGTATCTCAATGACAAAGACAAACACTACCTCAGAGTAAAAGATGGAAAACAATTTTCCAAGCAAATGGTCCCAAGAAACAAGCTGGAAAAGCCATTCTAATATCAAATAAAATCAACTTTCAACCAAAAGTTATCAAAAAGAATAAGGAAGGACACTTTATACTGGTCAAAGGAAATATCTACCAAGAAAATCTCTCAATTCTGAAGAACTGTGCTCCAAATGCAAATGTATCCACATTCATAAAAGAAACTTTACTAAAGCTCAAAGCACACATCGCACCCCACACAATAATAGTCAACACTCATTCTCAGAAATTGGCAGATCATGGTAACAGAAACTAAACAGAGACACAGTGAAACTAACAGAAATTATGAACCAATGGATCTAACAGATATTTATAGAACATTTCATTCTAAAGCAGAATATACCTTCTTCCCAACACCTCACAGTAACTTCTCCAAAACTGACCATATAATTGGTAGCAAAACAGGCCTCAAGAGATTCGAGAAGATTAAAATAATCCCATGCACCCTTTCAGCTCACCATAAACTCAGGCTGGTCTTAAGTTCCAACAAAAACAATGGAAAACACACATACACACAAAGATGAACAATGCCCTACTCAATGATAACTTGGTCAAAGAATAAAGAAAGAAAGAAAAGAAAGACTTTAGAATTTAATGGAAATGAAGACACATCATACCAAAACATATAGGACACAAGTAACAATGAAAACAGTGGTAAGAGGAAAACTCTAAGTGCCTCCAAAAAGAAAATGGAGAGAGCTTACACTAGCAGCTTGACAGCACACCTGAAAGCTCTAGAACAAAAAGAATCAAATACTCCCAAGAGGAGTAGATGGTAGGAAATAATCAAACTCAGAGCTGAAATCAACCAACGAGAAACAAAAAGAACTATACAAAAAAAAAAAAAAATCAACCAAACCAGGAGCTGGTTCTTTGAGAAAATCAACAAAATAGATAAACCCTTAGCCAGACTAACCAGAGGGCACAGAGAAAGTAACCAAATTAATAAAATCAGAGATGAAAAGGAAGACATAGCAATGGAAACAATGAAAATTCAAAAAAATCATCAGATCCTACTACAAAAGCTTATACTCAACAAACTTGGAAAATTTGGATGAAATGGACAATTTTCCACTTTCCAAAGTTAAAACAAGATCACATAAGCCATCTAAACAGTCCCATAACCCTAAAGAAATAGAAGCAGTCATTAATAGTCTCCCAACCAAAAACAGGCCAAGACCAGATAGGTTTAGTGAAGAATTCTATCAGACCTTAAAAGAAGACCGAATACCAATACTCTTCAAACTATTTCACAAAATGGAAACAGAAGGAACACTCCCCAATTTGTCTTATGAAGCCACAATTACTTTGATACATAAACCACACAAAGACCCAACAAAGAAAGAGAGCCTCAGATCAATCTCCTTTTTGAACATTTATGCAACTAATGATAATGTACATTCTTGCCTACCAAATCCAAGAACACATCAAAATGATCATTCTCCATGAACAAGTAGGCTTCATCCCAAGGATGGAGGAGTGTTTCAATATATGGAAATCCATCACCATAATCCACTACATAAACAAACTCAAAGAAAAAAAACCACATGATCATTTCATTAGATGCTGAAAACGCATTTGAAAAATTCAGCATCCCTTCAGGTTAAAAGTCTTGGAAAGATCATGAAATCAAGGCTCATACCTAAACATAGTAAAAAGCCATATATGGTAAACTAGTAGCCAACATCAAACTAAATGGAGAGAAACTTGAAGCAATTCCACTAAAAAATCAGAGACTAGACAAAGCTGCCCACTTTCTATCTATTCAATATAGTACTTGAAGTTCTAGCTAGAGCAATTAGAGAACAAAAGGGTGGTTAAAGGGAAACAAATTGGAAAGGAATAAGTCAAAATACCATATGGTAGTATACTTAAGTGACCCCAAAAATTCCACTAGAGAACTCCTAAAGCTAATAAACAACTTCACGAAAGTAGCTGGATGTAATATTAACTCAAACAAATCAGTGGCCTTCATCTACTCAAAGGATAAACAGGCTGACAAAGAAATTAGGGAAACAACACTCCTTACAATAATCACAAATAATATTACATACATTGGTGTGACTATAACTAAGCAAGAGAAAGATTTGTATGACAAGAACTTTAAGTTTCTGAAGAAAGAAATTGAAGAAGATCTTAGAAGATGGAAAGATCTCCCATGCTCATGGATTGGCAGAATTAATTTAGTAAAAATGGCCATCTTGCCAAAAGCAATCTACAGGTTCAATGCAATTCCCATCAAAATTCCAAATCAATTCTTCATAGAGTTACAAAGAGCAATTCTCATATACATTTGGAATAACAAAAATCCCCTCCCCCTGCCCCCCTCCCTGCTCCCTTGCCCACCCACTCCCACTTCTTGGCCCTGGCGTTCCCCTGTATTGGAGCATATAAAGATTGCAGTACCAAGGGGCCTCTCCTCCAAATGATGGCTGACCAGGACATCTTCTGTTACATATGATGCTAGAGACTCGAGTTCTGGGGGTTCTGTTTAGTTAATATTGTTGTTCCAAATACACAAGATACAACTCACAAACCACATGAAGCTCATGAAGAAGGAATACCAAAGTGTCAGTGCTTCAGTACTTCTTAGAAGGGGAACAAAATACTCTCAGGAGCAAATATGGAGATAAAGTATAGAGCAAGGACTAAAGGAAAGGCTGTCCAGAGACTGTCACAACACCCTTCACAATAGTCACAAATAATATAAAATCCCTTGGTGTGACTCTAAGGAAGTGAAAGGTCTGTATGACAAGAACTTGAAGACTCTGAAGAAAGAAACAGAAGAAGATCTCAGAAGATGGAAAGGTCTCCCATGCTCATGGATTGGCAGAATCAATATAGTAAAAATGGCTATCGTGGCTAAAGCAATCTATAGATTCAATGCAATCCCCATCAAAATTCCAACTCAATTCTTCAAGGATCTAGAAAAGACAATTTGCAAGTTCATCTGGAATAAGAAAAAACCTAGACTAGCAAAAACTCTTCTCAACAATAAAAGAACCTCTGGTGGAATCACCATGCCTGACCTCAAGCTGTACTATAGAACAATTGTAATAAAAACTGCATAGTACTGGTACAGCAACAGACTGGTAGATCAATTGAATAGGATCAAAGACCCAGAAATGAACCTACACACCTATGGTCACCTGATCTTTGACAAGGGAGCTAAAACTATCCAGTGGAAAAAAGACAGCATTTTCAACAAATGGTGCTGGCACAACTGGCGGTTATCATGTAGAAGAATGATAATTGATCCATTCTCATCTCGTTGTACAAAGCTCAAGTCTAAGTGGATCAAAGAACTCCACATAAAACCAGAGACACTGAAATTTATAGAGGAGAAAGTGGGCACAGGGGAAAAATTTCCAAACAAAACAGCAGTGGCCTATGCTGTAAGATCAAGGATCGACAAATGGGACCTCATAAAATTGCAAAGCTTCCCCTTCCGGCCCACACCACTCCGCTCCAGCGCAGGGCGCAAGGCCTGGGTGCCGTGCACCCACCCAGGTTTCCAGCTCTCCCAGCGATCTCCGGACCACTGGTAAGAGGAACACACATCTGTTCCAGTCCAAACTCGTGGGACTTGAGTCAGCAGCGGGAGATAGACAGGCGGAGGGCGGAGAGCAGACTCCTTCCCTTCCGGCCCACACCGCTCATCTCCAGCGCAGGGCGCAAGGCCTGGGTGCCATGCACCCACCCAGGTTTCCAGCTCTCCCAGTGATCTCCGGACCACTGCGCAGGGCGCAAGGCCTGGGTACCGCGCACCCACCCAGGCTTCCAGCGGGACTCTCCTAACAATCTAAGGACCACTGGTGAGCAGCTGAACTCAGCATCTGTTCCGGCCCAATCGCAAGTGACCTGAGACACCAGCAGGAGATTGAGAAAGG
>LR749992.1:705469-722426 GCA_902729485.2 Mus minutoides | reverse complement strand
TGATATAGCTGTCTCATGGGAGGCTATACCAGTGCCTGGCAAACACGAAAGTGGTTGCTCACAGGCAGCTATTAGTTGGAACACAGGACTCCCAAGGAAGGAGCTAGAGAAAGTACCCAAGGAGCTGAAGGGGTCTTCAACCATATAGGTGGAAGAATAACATGAACTAACTAGTTCCCCCTGCGCTCATGTCTCTAGCTGCATATATGGAAGAAGATGGACTAGTTGGCCATCATTGGGAGGAGAGGCCCCTTGGTCATACAGACTTTATATGCCCCAGTTCAGGGGAACGCCAGGGCCATTATGTGGGAGGGGGTGGGTAGGGGAGCAGGGCGGGGATGCGGGAGGGTAAGGGAAAATTTCTGGATAACATTTGAAATGTAAATGAAGAAAATATCTAATAAAGAGAAAAAAAAAAAAAAAGAACTCACATAACATGTACTCACTTATAAGTGGATATTAGCCCAGAAACTTAGAATACCCAAGATACAATTTGAGAAACATATGAAACTCAAGAATAATAAAGCCCAAAATGTGGACACTTTGCCCTTTCTTAGAATTAGGAACAAAACACATATGGAAGGAGTTTCAGAGATCAAGTGTGGAGCTGAGACAAAAGGATGGACCAACCAATGACTGCAGCAGCCAGGGATCCATTCCAAAATCAGCCACCAAATGCAGACACGATTGCATACGCCAGCAAGATTTTGCTGAAAGGGCCCTGATATAGCTGTCTTGTTGAGGCTATGCCAGTGCCTGGCAAACACAGAAGTAGACGCTATTGGATGGAACACATGGCCCCCAATATAGGAACTAGAGAAAATTCCCAAGGAGCAGAAGGGGTCTCCAACCCTATAGGTTGAACAACAATATGAACTAATCAGTACCTCCAGAGCTTGTGTCTCTAGCTGCATATGTAGCAGAAGATGGCCTTGTCGGCCATCATTGGGAAGAGAGGACCCTTGGTCTTGCAAACTTTATATGCCCCAGTACAGGGGAACACCAGGGCCAAGAAGTGGGACTGGGTGGGTAGGGGAGCAGGGCAGGGGGTGGGGAAGGGTATAGGGGACTTTCAGGATAGCATTTGAAATGTAAATGAAGAAAATATCTAATAAAAAAAGAAATTTAAAAAAGACATAAGCTAACAAAAAACATGAAAAACAGGATCCATCATTCTGCTGCATACAAGAAACACACCTTAGCAATGAAGATAGACATTACCTCAGAATAAAGTACTGGATAAAAAGCATTCCAAGCAAATGGATCCAAGAAGGAAGATGGAGCTCTCTACTATCTAATAAAATAGACTTTCATCCAAAATTAATCAAAAGACACAGGGAAGGATACTTCATATTTATCAAAGGAAAAATATACCATGATGATATCTCAATTCTAAACATCTATGCCCCAAACACATGGGCACCCAAATGTCTAAAACAACATTGCTAAAGTTTAAATCTTACTTCAAACCCCACACATTTATAGTGGGAGATTTCAACACACACTATAACCAACCTTCAAGGCATCCAGATAAAAACTAAACAGAGAAATAATGAAACTAACACACATCATGAATCAAATGGACCTAACAGATATCTATAGAGTATTGCACCCAAACACAAAAGAATATACTACCTTCTCACACATCCAGGATCCTTCTCCAAAACTGGCCATACAGTCTGTCACAAAACAAGCCTCAACAGATACAAGAGAAATGAAATAACACCTTATATCTTAGCATACCATTGTGGATTAAAGCTGGTCTTCAACAAAAGCAGAAACACCAGAAAGACTACATAGTCATGGAAATTGAACAACTCTCTACTCAATGATCTCTGGGACAGGGAAGAAATAAGGAAATTAAGGACTTTCTAGAATTCAATAAAAATTAAGGCACAACATACCCAAATTTATGGGACACAATGAAGACAGTGCTAAGAAGTTCATAGCACGATCTCCATAAAGAAATTAGAAAGTTCTCACACCAGAAATTTCAAAGTATACCTGAAAGCCCTAGGGAAAAAAGAAGCAAGCACACCAAAGAGGAGTAGAAGGCAGGAAATAATCAAAATCAGAGCTAGAATTAATCAGCTAGAAACAAATAAAACAATACAAAGAATCAAGAAACTAAAGACTTGGTTCTTTGAGAAAAATCAACGAGATAAAAAAAAAAAAGTCTTAGCCAAACTAACCAAAAGATAGAGTATTCAAATACAAAAAACCAGAAATGAAAAGGGAGATGTAAAACAAAAGACGCTGAAGAAATTCAAAGTATCATTGGGTCTTGCTTCAAAAGGCTGCACTCCATAAAATTGGAAAATTGTAACAAAACGGATGATTTTCTAGGCAGATATAACTTACCAAACCACTACTTAAACTACTTAAACAGCCCTATAACACCTAAAGAAATAGAAGCAATCATCAAAAGTCTCCCAACAAAAACAAATCCAGAGCCAAATGGTTTTAGTGCAAACTTATACCAAACTTTCAAAGAAGAGCTAATACCAATATTCCTCAAACTAGTCCACAAAAATAGTAAGAGAACGAAAACTGCCAAACTTATTCTGTGAGGTCACAGTCACCATGATACCTAAACCACACAAAGACTCAACAAAAAAAGAGAATTTCAAATTACTTTCTCTCATGGACATTAATGCAAAAATACTCAATAAAATACTCATAAACCAAATCCAGGAGCAAATCAAAGACATCATCTATCAAGATCAAGTGTCCATCATCCCAGCAATGCCAGGATAGATCAATATACAAAATTCCATCAATATAATTTACTATATAAGCAAGCTAAAAAAAAACTGCATGATACTGGTACAGCAACAGACAGATAGATCAATGGAATAGAATTGAAGACCCAGAAATGAACCCACACACCTATGGTCACTTGATCTTTGACAAGGGAGCTAAAACCATCCAGTGGAAAAAGGACAGCATTTTCAACAAATGGTGCTGGCACAACTGGCGGTTAGCATGTAGAAGAATGCGAATTGACCCATTCTTATCCCCTTGTACAAAGCTTAAGTCTAAGTGGATCAAAGACCTCCACATAAAACCAGAGACACTGAAATTTATAGAGGAGAAAGTGGGGAAAACCCTCCAAGATATGGGCACAGGGGAAAGATTCCTAAACAGAACAGCAATGGCCTGTGCGGTCAGATCAAGAATTGACAAATGGGACCTTATGAAATTGCAAAGCTTCTGTAAGGCAAAAGACACAGTCAGCAAGACAAAAAGGCCACCAACAGATTGGGAAAGGATTTTTACCAATCCTAAATCTGATAGGGGATTAATATCCAACATCTACAAAGAGCTAAAGAAGCTGGACTCCAGAAAAACGAATAACCCCATTAAAAAATGTCTCTTTGCCCCTTCCTAGAATTAAGAACAAAGCACACACTGGAGGAGTTACAGAGATCATGTGTGAAGCTGAATCAAAAGGATGGACCAACCAGTGACGGTGGCTGCCAGGGATCCTTCCCATAATCAGCCACCAAAATAAACACTATAGCATATGCCAGCAAGATAATGCTGAAAGGGACCTGATATAGCTGTCTCATGGGAGGCTATACCAGTGCCTGGCAAACACGGAAGTGGTTGCTCACAGGCAGCTATTAGTTGGAACACAGGACTCCCAAGGAAGGAGCTAGAGAAAGTACCCAAGGAGCTGAAAGGGTCTTCAATCCTATAGGTGGAAGAATAACATGAACTAACTAGTTCCCCCTGCGCTCATGTCTCTAGCTGCATATATGGAAGAAGATGGCCTAGTTGGCCATCATTGGGAGGAGAGGCCCCTTGGTCATACAGACTTTATATGCCCCAGTACAGGGGAACGCCAGGGCCATTATGTGGGAGGGAGTGGGTAGGGGAGCAGGGCGGGGATGCGGGAGGGTAAGGGGAAACTTCTGGATAACATTTGAAATGTAAATGAAGAAAATATCTAATAAAGAGAAAAAATGGGGTACAGAGCTAAACAAAGAATTCTCAACTGAGGAATTCTGAATGGCTGAGAAACATCTGAAAAAATGTTCAACATCCTTAACCATCAGGGAAATGCAAATCAAAACCACCCTGAGATTCCACCTCACACCAGTCAGAATAGCTAAGATCAAAAATTCAGGGGACAGCAGATGCTGGCAAGGATGTGGAGAAAGAGAAACACTCCTCCATTGCTGGTGGGATTGCAAGCTTGTACTACTACTCTGGAAGTCAGTCTGGCGTTATCTCAGAAAATTGGACATAGTACTACCAGAGGATCCAGCAATACCACTCCTGGGCATATACCCAGAAGATGTTCCAAATGGTAAAAAGGACACATGTTCCACTATGTTCATAGCAGCCTTATTTATAATAGCCAGAAGCTGGAAAGAACCCAGATGTCCCTCAACAGAGGAATGAATACAGAAAATGTGGTACATTTACACAATGGAGTACTATTCTGCTATTTAAAAAAATGAATTTATGAAATTCTTGGGCAAATGGATGTATCTGGAGGATATAATCCTTAGTGAGGTAGCCCAATCACAAAAGAAGTCATTGGATATGCACTCACTGATAAATGGATATTAGCCCAGAAACTTAGAATACCCAAGATACAATTTGCCAAACACAAGAAAATCAAGAACGAAGACCAGCGCGTGGATACTTCATTCCTCCTGTGAATAGGAAACAAAATACCCATGAAAGGAGTTACAGAGACAAAGTTTAGAGCTAAGATGAAAGGATGGACCATACAGAGACTACCCCACCAGGGGGGATCCATCCCATAATCAGTCATTAAACTCAGACACTATGGCATAGGACAGCTAGTGTCTACTTAAGGGACCCTGATATAGCTGTCTCGTACAGAAGTGGATGCTCATAATCATCTATAAGATGGAACACAGAGCCCACAATGCACAAGCTAGAGATAGAACCCCAGGAGCTGAAAGAGTCTGCAACTGTAGAAGAGGATCAACAATATGAACTAACCAGAACCCCCAGAACTCGTGTCTCTTAGCTCCATATGTAGCAGAAGATGGCCTAGTCGGCCATCATTGGGAAGAGAGGCCCCTTGGTACTGCAATCTTTATATGCCCCAATACAGAGGAACACCAGGGCCAAGAAGTGGGAGTGGGTGGGCAGGGGAACAGGGAAGGGGAGGGGGAGAGGACTTTCGGAATAGCATTTGAAATGTAAATTAAGAAAATATCTAATAAAAAAATTGGGGAAAAAAGAAAAGTCACGTGATTGTCCCATTATATAATGAAAAAGCCTTTGATATAATGCAACACTCCTTTATGTTAAAGGTGTTAGAGAAATCAGGGTTGACCTTTCATACAAATCAAAGTACAATGAAAGTTCGAACTCTGTAATTGATTGAGAATGTTTTTAATATTAACATTATTGGGACATAAATTACATAATGTACAATTCATTCATTTACATTATGAAAATTTCCAGATGTGGGAGCAAACCTAAAATATCATTAGTCGGGAGGCTAAGGCAGAAGCATTACTACAAGTTTGAAGCCAGCCTGGATATCATGGAAAGTTGCAAATAATTAAGTAAAAAGAAATGAAAATTTACTGGTCTTATTTATATTGGTGTTGTCTTACAACTATTATTACATATATTTATTTTTTATTATTTTATTTTGATTTTATTTTTGATTGGCAGCATGAGCACAGAAGTACATATGAACACAGAGGCCAGAGTTGTTAGATCCCTGGAGCAGGAATTACAGGTGGATGTGAGCTTCCTGATATGGGTCCTGGCCACAAAACCGGTGTCCTCTAGAGGAGTAGCAAGTACTCTGAAACACTGAGCCATCTCTCAATTACCACAGTCACATTTAGAATTTCATCACCCCAGAAAGAAATACTGTGCCCTTTAGACTTCACTCCTCCCCACCAATCTCCCCTCCAGAGAACTCAAGAAACCACTAGTCTAATGAATATCACTATGGGTTTACGTCTCCAGAATATTTCATTAAATGGAATATTAAAATATATTATTTTCATTGGCTTCCTTAACTCACTATAAAATTCTGAATACTTAACTATATATTAAACAGTATACTACTTCTTATGTTTATTTTTTATTTACAAAAAAGTTTACTAGTTATTGAGTGATACCAAACATTCATCAGCTGATAAACATTTAGACTCTTTCAATTTTTAGTATATAAATAATGCTTCTCTGAAGATTCATTTACAGTCTCTACAGATATGATTTATAGTTCTTGGGCATATATCTAAGAGTGAGATTCCTCAATCAGATGGTAAATCTGTAAAGGATGTGAATTCCCAGTGAAAGGTTGAATTCCCAGTAGGGCTCCTCTAAAAGACAGATCAACAATCTCCCTTTCACTTTTGCGCACACTCAGCAACCCTTGACATCATCATCATCATCACCTCATGACACTTTTCCCACCTTTGTACTGTATATATGGATGCTACAGGTGTTCTGTGGCTATCAAGCAGAGGTCAGAGAACAAATTAGTGATGTCACTTCACTACATCCACCATGTGGGTCCTGGGTATCACACTCAAGTTGTCATGCTTACTGGCAAAGACTTTTACCCATTAAGCCATATTCTAAGCTCCCCTATTCAAACAGCTCTTTTAACAAATAGCTATGGAGAAAAAAATCAGTGATCATCTATGTATGACTATAAACCAGTCATTAGGGTTTTATCTAAGTATCTCCCTTGGATATTGATCTGTCTTAATACCTTTTGATCCACAAAGAAAGAGTGAGCCAAAATCATATATTTGGTTCTGGTGACTCCCCTGAGAATTTATACCTTCTCTGGAGCATCTCATCCTGTTTTTCCTGGTGTGCACAGGACCTTTGCCTTAGCCAGGAAGGAGTGTTCTTCTCAGGTTTCAGTAAGATGATGTAGCACTTGGGAATGAAGATGCCACCCAGAAGCCCAGTGGTAGAAGCCAAGATGGAGAAGTTCTCTACAGCCACAGTGGACTTTCCCCGGGCACTGTGGTACAGGGGAAGGAAGGCTGTCCAGACACTACAGAAGAGCAGCATGCTAAAGGTGAGGAACTTGGTCTCATTGAAGACATCTGGTAAGCCTCTAGCCAGAAAAGCCACAGAGAAGGTAACCCCTGCCAGGAAACCCAAGTAGCCCAAAACACAGAAGAAGGTGGCACCAGAACCCTCTTGGCATTGGATGACAATGTGCTGGGGCTCTGAGATCATATCTGTGTCTGGGAATGGTGGGGAGGTGGCCAACCACACCCCACAAAGAACAACCTGTATTAAGGAAGCAATGAGGACCACTGAGGTTGAAGCACCAGGGCTCAGGCATATCTGGATCCTGCTTCGTGGCCTGGTGACTCTGAAGGCCAGGACCACTGTGAGAGTCTTGGCCAGAACAGAGGAGACAGCCACTGTGAACACCACAGCAAAGGTGGTCTGACGGAGGAGGCAAGTGGTGACCGTGGGTCTCCCAAGGAAGAGCAAGGCACACAGGGCACACAGGGAAAGAGAGATCAGGAGGAAGTAGCTGAGAGTTCTGTTGTTGGCCCTGACCACAGGTGTATNAGAGTGCCACCAAAGCCAATATGAATCCCAGTGGTTCCTCAAAGGCCAGGAACATCTCTGTCCTGGGCAGGCAACGGTCTCTGGTGTGACTCGAGTACTGCTCCTTGGGGCACAGAAGACATCTCTTCATGTCTATGGGAGACACAATGACACCATTTCAGTAACACTATAGGAACTACACTAGCTCTGAAGGAAGTTATCCAAAGATTAACTTCTCTTGCAGCCTCTCCATAAATTAATATATTTATGAATTTTTCTTGGTGACCAGGGATGGAAATGTGTAAAAGGTATGAAGAAAAATTAATATTCTATATCTGTTTTATGTGGGGGTTTTGTATCTGTCTTCAAACTGTTTACTGTAACATAACCTGGCCTTGAACACGTTGAGTAGCAGATTACATTGAATTCCTAAGCCTTCTTCCTCATTGCCTTAAATGTTGTGATTATAAAATGTTGCACTACTAGACCTAACTTACATGAGTTGTGTATGTCAGTGTTTGTGTGTGCATATGTATGTGTACTGGAATCACATGCATGTAGAGATCAAAGATTAACATTGGATTTTGTTCCTTAGACACTTCCCACACCCTGTGGATCCATGTGGATCTCAGGAGCTGATTTCAGGGTGTCAAAGCTAATCGTGATTATGAAAACCCATTTCAACAACTTAATTTTTTAAGAAGTATTTATTTTATTAGTTGAGTGTTTTGTCATATACATATGGAAAGACATCATGTGAATGCCTGGTAGGCGCAGAAGTCAGAAGATGGCATTAAATCCCCTGAAACTGGAGTTGTGCGTGGTTGTGAGCCACGTGAGCACTCCTAACTGCTGTGCCATTACTCTCCAAACCCTTTCCATTCTAGTTGTTGAGAAAGGATCTCTCACTGAACCTAGAGATCACTGAGTTGACCACATTGAGTAGCAACTATACATTTCAATTATGTGAACTTTTTAGTGGTTCATTTCTTTCTCCAATGCTAAAAGATATCAACAAATGTTTTAGACTGAGTAATGCACCCAATATTCATTTGTTAAACTCCTGTCCATCAGTATCTTAAAATGGAGCTGTATTTCTCATTAAGTTAACTGGAGATAATGTAATAAAGGTTAAATATCATCACCAGGATAGATCCTATTTCCAATAGGACTGCTATTCTAAAGAGAAGGAGGAGTTGGAGGAAGGTGTGACTACAAATGATTAATTTCAACACTTGAGAGGCAGAGAAAAGTAATTATCTTTCAGTTCATAGTCAGTCTGAACTCAAAGAGGTGAGTTCAATATCAGCCCAGGCTGCATTGTAAAACCTTATCTAAAAGCCAAACAACAAACTGAAAAGAGGACAGACAGATAGACAGATAGGCAGATGCATGCACACACATACGCACACACAGACAAAATCTTCAGCAAAAATTAATCCTAATGGCACCTTGACCTTATATTTTCAGCTTTCAGCATGTCGAGTAGTAAGTTCTGTCAAAAAAACAGCCCAGAATGTGGTGGTCTGTTCCAATTCAACCTCTAGGATGAAACCCACTAATACAGAGAAAGAAGGAAGTCACAACACAAAGTCCACCATGAGGTTTAAAAAGAAAGTGAAATTGATCAGTGTCAGTGGAAGTCAGGGTATTTTTATGAGACTACCAGAAGCTGGTAAAAGTACCTAATGATGTTTCTTTCTAGTTTTTTGTCTGTTTGGTTTGTTGGTTGGTTGATTTTGATTTATCAAGACAGGGCTTCTCTGTGTAGCCTTGGCTGTCCTAGAACTCACTCTGTAGACCAGGCTGGTTTCTAACTCACTGAAATGAGTCTGGCTCTGCTTCCCAATGCTGGCATTAAAGGCCTGCATCACCAACACTCAGCTATGCCATGGCTCCTTCTTTCCTTTCTTTTCTTTCTTTCTTTCTTTCTTTCTTTCTTTCTTTCTTTCTTTCTTTCTTTCTTTCTTTCTTTCTTTTGTTCAATCCAGTGCATTTGGGGTCATCCCAGACCTGAAGGAGAGGCAACAACCCCCAGTGGCCCATTTGGCAAGTTTTTATATGTTTCCCAGGGGCAGAATAGAGCATCAGCAACTAGGCACAATATGATTAGTGGAACAGTGCACCCTTTAAACTGATTTGTCTTTAGGGAATGAGGTAGTAGGGCTAACTCAGCCTCTTCCTTCTGGCCTACATGCTCTCTGACCTGACTCTTCGGGGGGAGGGGGGATCCAGTGAATTTTCTAATGGTTGAGATGACCTCTTCATTCCCACCCCCACCCCCTTTTCTTTGTGAAAGCTTCAATCCTGAAGCTATTGCTGGTATTCTGATAGCTCATACTCCTGGTCTTCTGTACTAGTTCTTTGTATCTACTGCTTTAGCTGCACTGTACCTATGTGCTCTTTAACAAAAGCAACCAAGTGGTCCAAAAGTCAACATTAGCAGAAAAACAATTAGGGTTCCTAACAAGGTGGACATGAGGGTGGTTACTCAAGAGGAGGAGTTAAACCACTCTCTCTTTTTCTCTTAGGTAACCCTTCTATAATCTTAGCCATTGAATCTTTAACTACCCCCAGAATGGTCTCCAGTGTGTGTTTCCTGATGTTTCACACATCCAAGTAGCATAGATAAAATGGTTGGCCCCCTAACACTGATGGGCCTATTGCTGGCTTCTCTCATCTCAGGGGCACACATATATGAGGGTTTCTCACAGGACACTTTTCAACTTTGGGTGTCCGCACCCTAAAGCCTCACCCTCCAAGGCCACTTCTGGGACATAGTTTAGATTTACAAGTCCCTTGTCCCCCACATCCAGGCAACCCCTCCCCGTGTCTCCAGGGCAGCAACACCCCAGAAGTCAAAGCCCACCGCTAAATCACAGAGATCAAAGACAGGGTCCAGCCACCAGATACAACCTGGGTAGTGGACCAAGCCACACCACCAGTAGTTAAGAGCACCTACCAAGTCACCCTGGTAGGGTTGTGGGGGCTGCCAAGGCTCAGCACTGAAAGATACACTATAGCTACGTCTGCTTTCTCTGGCCTTGCAGAAGGGGGTTGCTTGGGTGTCTGGCTGCTATCTAGTGGGCATCAAGCCAAGGTGCTGATCTGCTGTGAACCCAGGCAGGTACTTCCTCTGCTTAAACAGAGCTCAGGGTGGTCAACAACACCAGGAATGGCCTTCTCCACTTTGCTTTCAAGTGTTCAGCACAATGTCTCTTAACATATATTCAATCTCTAACTTGGTACTTGTGTGGAACCTCTGGGGTACCTGCGTTATACAGGGTTATACTAGGTTTAGGCCACAATTCCAGGTGGCTGATTTGGAAAGCTTGCAATTGAACCATAAGATCCTTGTCAGCCTGAAAAGTCACTCTGGGGGGATCAAGAGCCAGGGTCAAGGGAGTGGATGTCCCATGCAGGATCTCAAAAGGGGTCAAGTTAAAATGGTATGGGGTGTTCAGGGCAAAGGGTAGGGGCACCAACCGGACTGAACCAGTCTCCAGGTCAATTTAGTCAAGCTCTCTTGTAGAGGTTCTGTTCATTTTCTCTACCTGCCCTGAGCTCTGGGGACGGTACACATAATGGGGCTTCCAATTAGTCTCCAGTGTCTCTGCCAATCCCTGACTTACCTTAAGTGACAAAAGTAGGTCCGATCCAATTACCTTGGGCACTCCGAATCTCTGGAAATTTTTCATTTAATATCTTCTTAGCTACCATGGTAGCTGTTTCCTGCTTGGTGGGGAACCCATCCAGGGAAAACATCTACAAACACTAGAAAGTATTTGTAACCATATTTTCCCGGCTTAACTTCTGTAAAATCGACCTACCAATAAACTCCAGGCTGTTCTTCCCTAGATCTTTTGCCCCCCGTTTACTCTTGGCTGCATAAGCATTTACTTACACTGTTCTACTATCTTTCTGGCTCAGAACCTGAGGTCTATAGAGAGAGAGATTTCTGGGGAGTATAGTTCTCCCTTCTAGTGTGTGCCATTGTCCTACATTTTCTTTGTAATAGTTGGTAGGGTAGCAATCAGAAACCCGAAGGAGAGGCAGCGACTTTAAAAAAAAAAAATGGATGTTTTCTTTATTTACATTTCAAATGTTATTCCCTTTCCTAGTCCCTCTCCCAGAAAACCCCCTATCCAATTCTCCCTCCCCCTGCTTCTATGAGGGTGTTCTCCACCCACACACCCACTTCTGCTTCCCAATCTCAGTTCCCCTACACGGGGGCATCTATCGGGCCTTCATAGGACCTTTCCTCCCATTGATGCACGTCAAGGCCATCCTCTGCAACGTATGCAGCTGGAACCATGTGTATTCCTTTGTTGATTATGCCATTTTTCTTGATCATGGTCCAGAGTGTGTACACTATTTGGTAAATGTAGTTCTGGGAGCTTTTCTTCTCACCTTCTGCTGCCAACCACAAGGCGTTTCTATGCATGCTTTAGCCCATTTTAGCTCCCAAATAAGTAACACAGAGACTTAATGAACTTATTAACAGACTTCAGGGATTGGATTATGCTAGGCAGATATTAATCTGTGTATGGCTGCCTACTCCCACTCATTTGGCATTACCTACAATCTGAGTCTTGCACGGGATTGTTCTATTACATGTATGTCCTCATAGCTGCTCCTTTAACAATCTCCTCATGGTGAATCTTCCTAGTCCTTCACCTATTTTTCCTTTCTTACACAATCCTTTTGATTGCCAACCCTTGACTTGGATCATAAGACCTTCCCAACTCCTTTCTGCACAACTATAAGCTGAATCAGAGGTGACAGACCAGAATTTTTACACGTCACTGAGAAGGAGATGATTGACACTGTCAGTGCCTAGACTACAACCAGATCTCTGGATGCAGCGATCAGCACCTGAAGGAACAGTGCACAAAACCATCCCCAACATCTCCCATCAAGGCACAAATGAAGAAGGAATTGCCATGGCAAGACCAAGATGGCAGGTAATGGGACATGGGGCTGGGAAGTATGCCAGTTCAGAAATCTCTGGTTAGAATAGCTCAGAATCTTCCCAGCTATAGTGGCTGAAGCTTTTAATACATATAAAAGCCTCCATGTTGTTATTCAAATCAAAGGCTGGAATAAAAAAGCACTTACTTTTATAATGTTTGCCAATGGATAACCCATGAGGTTGTGCAATTTTGGATCATTCATTTGTCCTTCTCAATAAAACACTTTCCAAGGAATAAGTAAAAGGGGAGCATTCTCAATGGTGTTCCTGCCTAAGTCCACAGGAAAACAAAGACTGGCACACCAAAGTAGATGGGAGAGGTGGTATGAATGAGAATGGCCCCTATAGGCTCATATATTGGAATGTTTGGTTCCTACAGGGTGGACAGTTAGAGATGGATTAGGAGCTGTAGCCTTATTGAAGGAGGTATGTCACAAGATATGGCCTTTGAGAGTTCAAATTCCAGCACCAGGTCCACTCTCCACATTAACAACTGCATGCTGCCTATGGATCAAAACTTAAGCTCTAAGATACTGGTGTAACACCATGCCTGGTTGCCTCCTGCCACATATCCTGCCATTACAGCCATGGACTCAGCCTGTGAAACTCTAAGTAAGCCCCATTTCCATAAGTTTCTTTTAGAAACTGCCTAGGTCATGGTGTCTCTTTACAACAGTAGAATAAGTAACTAAGACAATGGAGAAATACAGCAGGCTCACAGTGCCCTGTGAATCACTCAGATTCCAGGTCCATAAGGCCTTACCTCTTTGGTCTGCAAACTGTCCCTCAGGGCAGGGACTGCAATCAAAACAGCAGTGGGGGGCTCCCAGTTGGGGTACCTGGCTGAACCCTGGAAGACAGCTTTCACTGCAGTTGGAGGTGGGCACCTAGTTACAAGGAGCATAGTGTCACCAGTGATTCTCCAGAGATAAAGGGGCTTGAACTCACACTGAAAAGCAGAACAGAAAAGTTTCCTCTCAGCCCACTAAATGAGAGGCCTTTCAGAAAATATTTCTGCCCAAGTGATGCCATACTGTACAGGTCCATTGTGTGTAAAAGAGGACGGGCTACATATAGTTTCCTTAGCTATAGCTTCAGACCTATAGGAAACTGTGTGAGGGTTAGCTTCCAATCTTTCTGTAGTTCATATGTTAACAATTGACAATAAAGGGCTATAGAGATGGATTAGCTGTCAGGAGTATGTGCTGCTCAATAACAGAAGCAGTGTTCAGTCCCCAGCACCCACAGAGCACTTCACAGTATAACTCCAGTTCCAGAGGATCCAATTTCCTCTTCTGACTTCTGCAAGCACCAGATGCACACATAATACACAATATTTGTGCAGGCAAAGTATCCATATATGCAAAATAAACAATGAAAACTATAATATTGTCAGACATTACAGAAACAGTGTCATTCCCTTCTGTCAAGTCAGCCTGCTTGTCTCAGTTACAAAACCATCATTTTTCCACTATTTCCTTTTATTTATCTCTTTTCTTTCTTTTAGATACAATCCATAGTCTGATCATGATTTCTTTGATACTCTCAACATTCTATTTCTTATTCTGATGCTTCCTGCTGCCTTATGGCTGCTTGAAGGCCTCTGTGCCTAACTTAGAAGACATGGTTGCCTTTCTTCCTCTTCCCCATCTCCCTCCCCTGGAAAGATGTTGAGATTTACAATTTGACTATCATGTGGTTTTCTCATAAACTCAAAGTGTTCTTGAGCTTCAAAAAGACTAAAATTGTGGATAATGACTCCGTTAAAACACACACACACACACACACACACACACACACACACACACACACACAAACTTTCAGAGTACAGTCTTTTCATGGGACTTACAAGGACTGACTCTGTTTCTCTTGGCACAGCTCTACTTCCAGGCAAGGATCATCAAGATAGAAATGTGGGATGATGAGGTATCTGCCACAACAGAAAGCCACGGAAATCCCAACCAGGTCAACCCCATTGAAAGGTGCTTCAAAACAATCCTCTAAACATTTACCATGTGTCCTTTATACTTGACAAATCCAAGAAAGGGAACCTCATTCTCATGTGGAAACCTTAAGACCACCATAGACAGGTGATGCCACCAGATCTAAGTTAGACAAATTTGCAGAGGAGGGGACTCTGTCCACTGCCATATGCTGAGGTCCAGCACAGCATCACATGGTGTACTGGCTATCTTTGTGTCAACTTGACACAGCTGGAGTTATCACTGAGAAAGGAGCTTCAGTTAGGGAAATGCCTCCATGAGATCCAACTATAAGGCATTTTCTCAATTAGTAGTCAAGGGGGAAAGGCCCCTTGTGGGTGGGACCATCTCTGTGCTGGAAGTCTTGGGTTCTATAAGACAGCAGGCTGAGCAAGCCAGGAGAAGCAAGCCAGTAAAGAATATCTCTCCATGGCCTCTGCATCAGCTCCTGCTTCCTGACCTGCTTGAGTTCCAGTCCTGACTTCCTTGGTGATGAACAGCAGTATGGAAGTGTAAGCTGAATACCCTTTCCTCCCCAGTTTGCTTCTTGGTCATGATGTTTTGTCCAGGAATAGAAACCCTGACTAAGACAAATTGGTACCAGGAGTAGGGTATTCCTGTGACAGCCTGACCATGTTTAGGGGAGGACTGTGAAAGGACTTTAGAACTTTGGGCCAGAAGATCCATTCAGTGTTAAGAGCTCTGTCAAATGTTGTGTAGGAGCTTGGAAGATAATGTTGAGAACAGTGCAGAAGATGGAGGCCTGGCTTGTGAAATTTCAAAGGGAAAATTAAAGACTCTTTGAAGGGCCATTGCTAGTTTGATTGTGAAGATTCTGTGGTTCTGGTTAGCTGTGGCTGAAGAACCAGCTGTGATTAACAAGATACCAGAACTACTAAAGCAAAAACTTTGCATTACTGGGACTATTGATGCTGGTTAGCTGGAGCTAAGAAATTAGAGGTGATTAAGAAGAGACCAGCATCGTTGAGGTGACATCTTCTGAGAAGTGCTTTTTGAGAGCACAAAGAGGCTGTGTTCCAGAGATAGCCAAAGTTATACCTCGTGCAGCAGCAGGACTTGGTAATGTGTAAGAGTCACCCAGGTGGTACTGGGTTTTGAAGGCATGAAGGGGTCATGCAGAGCAGCTGAGGCTCGGCCCTGTGATAGGCCATGGAAGGCCATTGGAGAAGGTGCAGCCTCAGTTGCAATTGAAGGCCCAAGACTGAAGGAGTCATACAAAGGATTTGAGGCTTGGCACCATGAAGAGAGCCTATGAGAGGCTATTGGTGAAGCCTAGTTACAATGGAAGACAGCAGCGTTTTGAAGATGCCAGTACCATGAGATGACCACCAAGAACAGCAGCAGCAGTGGAGTACAGGCAGCTGGAGCCTAGAAGACAAGGTATGTGCTACAAAGGGCATGGATGGAGAAGTGACCCTTGGAGGAGCCCAGAAGATCATGAATTGGATCCCAGACATTGGACAGTTGGACTTTAATTTTTGCTTTTAATTGTGACTGTGCCTTGATATTTTTCCCTCTTGAAGGAGAAACTATTTTAGTGGAGCCCACAGTTAAGAGACTTTTAATTGTAAAAAGACTTTGGGTTTTAAAAGAGATGGATATTGTATAGATATTGAAATTTAAAGAATATGTAAAGACTGTGGGACTTTTAAAGTTATTTAGATCGTGGGGATGAATAAGAATGTTAGGGTTGAGGCTTACTAGTGATATGTTTGTGTGACAAGTTGACAAGGGGTCAATTGTACTGGCTAGTTTTGTGTCAACATGACACAGCTAGAGTTAGCACAGAAAAAGGAGCTTCAGTTAGGGAAGTGCCTCCATGACATCCAACTGTAAGGCATTTTCTCAATTAGTGATCAAAGGGGAAAGGCCCCTTGTGGGTGGGACCATCTCTGTGCTGGAAGTCTTGGGTTCTATAAGACAGCAGGCTGAGCAAGCCAGGAGAAGCAAGCAAGTAAAGAATATCTCTCCATGGACTCTGCATCAGCTCCTGCTTCCTGACCTGTTTGAGTTCCAGTCCTGACTTCCTTGGTGATGAACAGCAGTATGGAAGTGTAAGCTGAATAAACCCTTTCCTCCCCAGTTTGCTTCTTGGTCATGATGTTTTGTCCAGGAATAGAAACCCTGACTAAGACATAGGGTTACCCAGGAAATGCAGCAAGGGTAGCAATGGAAATCAGGGCCAGAAGCTGATGACTTCTTGGAATCTAACTCTTTAACTCTTTGCTATTCTGTGACCAAAAGCAGTTGGCTTCTGGCAATTAACTCCTGCTGACAGCAGCAGGGGTAAAAAGAAAAAAAAAAGTTGGTTATATGAGTTCTTTTCTCTTTGACCTAGCCTTCTCAGTGGCCAGGAAAGAGGCTTAGAGTTCCTTAACTCTTTGTGAGCCAAAGAGGAAAGGGAAGGAAAAGGAAGGAAGGGAAGGGAAGGGAAGGAAGGGAAGGGAAG
>LR749992.1:667330-705369 GCA_902729485.2 Mus minutoides | reverse complement strand
AGTAAGTTTAATTCAATAGTTCATGTCATAGATCTATAAGATTTAAGGAGCTACAGCAGAATTGTTTACATGTCTTTCAATTAAGACTCATACCTAAATATTCATTATCTCTTACTAGCTCCATAAGTTCATTGTAAGTTTAAAGCAATAATTTTTATGTCATAAGTTAGCACTGTTTTGTCAAGAAACAAATCATCTGCCTTGTGTCTTACTTTTTTGAAGCATTGTATAGATAGTCAATCATTTATTTTCTGTCCTTGCACCTATAATAAATTGCCCTTACCAAGTTTATGACTTTTAGTTACCAGTTAGTGGCCTTATTTCTAATCTAAAAAGAGTGTTTTCCTTGACTGTACATTTGTCCCAAACTTGCTTTCTTTCCCTAGTACAATTTTCCTGTCACACATGAAACTATTTGCAGCTCTTATTATATAGGGGTCTTGAGATTACTTGTATCAGTTTAGGAATGCAATAAAATCATTACCAGGAATTATGAAATCATCAATTCATCTATATAGCATTACTACTACAAAGTACAGATTCATATTGATAATGCAGGAGATCTGCCAAATAGAGTGGGTTGATACACAGGAATCATTAGGCTATATAATAGTGACAGGAAAGGCATATCAACAGCCAGAAGCAAACCTAGGATGAAGTCTCTGAGGACCTGTATCTCAGACCACACCCATCACAACTATGGAATTTTGTGCCATCTCCAAAAAAAATTCACTTGCTTGGCATAGCCTTTCTTAGATGGCTTATAATAGGCATAGGACAGAAAACTGAGTTATTTTGATGCATCAGACTACACACATAGACAGGTCTATATCAAAGCAGCTGATAATTTTGTTAATAAACATCAGCATTTGAATCTCTTATATTTCCCAAAGTCTTGTGTTGTACCACTGGTTACAAGATAATGGGTTTTTTGAAGAACCATTGGATATTGATGCATCTGACCTAATCAATTCCTCAATGGACTCTTAATTTAATGAACTATTGTAGATGGTGGAAGTAGGACATGGGAATTAATTGAGGAAAGTGTCAATGGGGCTAGGCACTTGTAAGATATAATGTGTTTACCTATCATATCTATCTATACCACCACCTCCAACTCACTGGTCCCACGAATTTGGAAACCTCTTCCACCAAACACACCTGCTTCCAAGACATATTGCCTCAGCCACACATACCCAAAGCAATGATCCATCTGGCCTTGGATATCTCATACCATGATTCAATAAAAAAAACCTTTCCTGACTTCACAGTTTCTCTGGTATTTGTCATGGATGAGAATTCTATCACAACAAGTAACCTGAGGGTGTCTGCTGAGGCCACTTCCCAGGGAAGGTGTTCGGCTTAGTGGGTCACAATCTTCCTCTTTACAGAGCAATTCCAGAATACAGACAATGAAAATGCTCTTAAAATATCAAGAAGTACAAATTCTAATTCTATTTTGTGAGTCTAGTATATTTTCTGCACATTTTATACAAGTATCTATATTATAAATATGTCTATGTGTGCTTTTACATCAATGTAGGATCACATGCATGTATGTACTAGTGCATATGGTGGCCCAAGTTTACTGTTGGGGAATCATCCTCCATTGCATTTCTACTCTGCACATTGATGCTTAGAGTAAAACCATGAGATAACTTATATGGCAAGTCTCACTAGCTAACTTGCTATGAGTACCCAATACATATCACCTTCAAAAACAAAATTACAATTAGAGCACACTGCCAGTTAGCATGTACAAATTTATTGGAGGTCCAAAGTCTGAGCCTTGTGCTTGCTTACACAGCAAACACTTTAGCCAGTGAGCCATTATTATAACCCCAGCTCTGATATTTTTATTTTTGCTGGTCAATAAGTATCACTCAAAGGAAGGTCTCTTGTAAGGTAAAGAGCATGGTCAGTTATAACTGGATGGCCTACATCTACTTCATGCATAAGTAGTCTTGAGGAACCCTGAACTTGAAATTTCCCAGAGACTTTGAAACACTAGGACAATAGTTATCTCTGAATTCAGGGAACTTACTTGCAGAACCTCCTTCAATTGAACTATCATTTTGTTCCCTGAAGAGGCTTGAGGGTCTATCATGCCTACATGGACCAAGTGAAATACACCTGCAGGAGTCTTACGCCCTTGGAAAATATCAAATTTTGTCACCAAGTCTCCATTGGCATCAAACATAATCTTTATTCCATCCAGAGTCTTGAAGTGTACCTTTTTGAGGGTATGGAGCAGCTGAGAAAAAAAGGGAAATATTGTTGACTGTCCAGGGACTGTTCAGTGTCTTGTCCAAATGGTGTCTGAAGGGATACAAAGCTACTTCAATCAAAACTATCCACAGTAATCATAAGGGGCTAAAGGACCAGTGATATTTTCAAGGACTCAAGAAAATATTCTAGCTTTACTAAAGTAATAATTCATAACAATTGATCCAGATGATTTTTAAGAGAGAAAGTACATCTCACACACAGCAGGGATTTCAGAGAACAACTCACAGGAATGCTCTGTTCTGCTGCAATGTGAGACACAGGAATTGAATTTATGCTTGGAAACAAGAGCTTTTACCCACTGAGACATCTCATCAGCCTTAAAATTGAACCCAAAATATCAGTGTGCTGTTGGCTCCAGTGTCTCATTTGTCTGTGCGCTTACTGTCCTCACACTTCCTATCATACTCCTTAGCCTCCAAACCCTAGCAAGCCTCCACAGACAGGCCCCAGCCCACCTAAGCCTCCCAATCACTCTGACCAGGCTATTCCACTCCTTCAGCTCCACACATGGGGTTCATCTTATTTGTCTCCATTCTAGGGTGTAGGCACATGCTGTCCCTATCATCTGTAATACTATCACTTCTTCCTATAGTGAGTTTTCTTATCCTTGGTTCAGACCTCAGGTATTTCCTGACAGAACTTCTCAGGTCTTACTAGCCTCTTCACTTACTCATCACTCCTGCTTTTACTTTACATCTTCATCCTAGATTACACACAGTTTTCACCACGCTCATATATTGTTACTTTGTGATAGTATTTTGCTGTGTAGTCTAGGTTGGCAAGGAACTTGATTCTCTTGCCTAAATCTCCTGTGTACTAAGATGACATACATGGGTCATCAAACTTGGCCTCCTGTAATTTCTAATCTGTCCATCTTGGCCAAAAAGCCAACAACTATCACTGTTCTTCTGGTTCAAAACTATGTGCATCCTTCACCCAGCACACAGAGACTCAGATAATCTCACTGAAGGTTATGAAAAACATAGCCCCTCCTTAGCCACCACACTCACTTTACCTCATCAGTGAGTAGTGTGTCCTCCAAGGGTCATCATGCATATCTAGGCCTATTCTACCCAAAGCAGACTGGAAAATATAGATGAGAGATAGATAGATAGATAGATAGATAGATAGATAGATAGATAGATAGATAGATAGATAGATAGATAGACAGATAGATAGATAGATTGATTGATTACTGGGTACTGGGAAAAATGAAAAAATGTTTTATATAAATGTATGAAATTTTAAAATAATAGTATACATAGAAAATGAGGTAAGTTAGCAAGTTAGTTATTGCCACACATGTTAGAAGATAGCAATTAAAATATCCAAAACCATCCTAAATGACTGGTGAATGTGGCAGTATCTCTGTAATTACAGCTTCATGGGGGTCAAGAGAGGCAATACCCAGTGTAAGTTATCTACCACCACAAGCCATATCAACAAGTTCTAGGTTTGAGTGAGATACCATGCCCCAAAGAATAAGGTACAAGAGTGATTAAAGGATAATTTCTCACATCATCCTCAGACATTCTTAGACATGTACACACTGTAAGCACATTTCAATCATGTGCCTACATGCCTACACAGGCACACGGATAGATAGATAGATAGATAGATAGATAGATAGATAGATAGATAGATAGATAGATAGATAGAGATAGATAGAGATAGATAGAGATAGATAGAGATAGATAGAGATAGAGATAGACAGAAGCATTTGATATCTCTTTGAAATTCTGACTTTCAACATACATATACTAAAAGCATCCACTGTATATCTAAGCTCAAATTTAGGACAATGTTTACCCTTATATGAAAATTAAATGTACTAGGTATCTTGTATTTGTATAAAAGCAACCCACTGGGACTGGATTCATCTGATATTCCACACACAGCATGGATTCCTTGAAAAATGCAGCTTCTATGGTGTCTCTCAGTGCAAATATGGAACATCCTTGCTGAAGTACATAGGCTTCTATATTTCTACAGCTTAGTAAAAAACATTATGCCTGTTCCCCAACCATCTCTGAACCATCCACTCCACACATGTCTTTCTTACCTGCCAGGGCTGGAAGTCCTGGGAGTTTGTACCTTTCCCATCCTGGTGCTCACAGGCTAGCATATTGTGCAGGGCATGAGCGATGCTGTAGACAGCTATGTAAGCAGCATCAACTTTACTCACTTCTGGAAATGGATGTGGCTTGTTTTTCAGACTCTCATTCCCTGAACAGAACTGGACACCCTCTGTCAATGTGATGTTCTGGTAGGGCCATGTACAATCAAAGGTGAACTCCCAGAACTTCTTTATAAACATGTCTTCTGGGGTCTGGCTGGGACGCAGGTCAGCAAGGAACTCAGGGAAGCCAATAGCCCTGCTGCTGTGATACAGAAGACCAAATGTGCCTTGCAACACCTGGGAAATGCCTGGAATGGTCAGGGCAAGTGCCATGTGCAGAGTGCCTTTGCTGACCCACACCTGTCCTGAGACAGGGACAGCTAGCAAGCCATGCAAAATGAGTTGAAAATTTGAATTGCTTAAGAAAACCATAACAACTCTGGCTGTACATTTCTGCATCTTCTGGACAGTGTCTTCAATCTTCCTCAAGGACTGATGGGAAGGGACATGAAGGTGATACTCAATGCAAACCCCAGCTAGATTCAGCTGCTGAGTGGCCAGAGAGCTGGCCTGCTGCCCAAAGTCATCATCTTGGGCAAGAATGATCACCCAGGACCACTGAAAGTGAATTATCAGCTGGGTAACTGCATTTGAGGATGTGAGGTCACTAGTCAGGGTCCGAATGAAGGATGGGAACTGGATCTTGTCACTCAGGCTGGGTAGTGAAGATGAGTAACTGACCTGTCAAGGAAGAACCAGGCAATATAAGAGCAAATGAGATCCAGGACTCAGGAGCAAGCTAATGGTCTGGTTTGAATGTCAGAAGGATGGGGCTGGGATAGATAGGTCAACTGTTCCAGCCCTTGTTCATCTTGTAGAAGACCCAAGTCCTATTCCAGGCTCCCACATCTGGTGCCTCACAACTGTTTATAATTCCATCCCCAGGAAATCTGACACTTGTTTCTGGCTTCTCCCACACCTGTTGTGTAGACTCACGCAGACATATACACATACACATAAATGTATATTATAATCTAAAGCATAACAATTTTTATGATAGAAAATGAAAATAATGTGTTACATTTAGCTTTAGCTACCACACCTAGCTCCAGAAATGTGTCAGGATACCAGCCCCAACCCAGATTCCCTTGCCACAGATAAAAGAAACACACACACACGCACACACACACACACAGTTGTTCCTTTTCACCTTGCGTCCGGACACAATTGCTGGACACTACTATCTCCCTCCTGAAAAAGTGTGCCCTTGACAATATTCTTATCTCTGCACCTCCTACCTACCCTAAACTTTAGTTGCTAAGATACATTTAGTCCCTGCTAAATATCCCTGACTACCCACCTGTAGGAGGGGCCACAGGTCCCACTCCTCCTGAGACCTCACATGGCTACTTGGTTCTTCTCTCTCTCCAAAGCATGGCGAACTCTCCTCCCTTGCATCTGTCTCTTTTTCTCCAGGATTCTGGAAGTCCTGCTAATTCCTCCCACCCAGCAAATGGCCCATGGTTTCTTAACTGACAGATCAAGAACCAATTGGGGAGCAAGACAGCATCAGAACCATCCCTACAACAACGCTTTGTAAAAAGTGCTGATTCTACCAAGCAGCTGTGTGCCTTTCACTAGCTGATTATCACAGACAACCCTATGGCTTTTCATCATCTGTCCGTTCCATTTCTCACCCCTATATTTGTTTCCAGCACCTCAGCTAGGCTTGGTCTTATTCTCTCATTTGCACACAGCTGTTAGGATGTTCCTTAGAAAATTCGTGTGGTGTGTGTGTGTGTGTGTGTGTGTGTGTGTGTGTGTGTGTGTGTGTCTATATGTGTGTCTATGTGTCTATGTCTGTATGTCTGTCTGCCTTTCAATGATGATACATGTATAGACATAGAAGACAAATTTGGGGGCTGGTTTTCCAGAGACTCAAATTCAGGTCATCAAGCTTGTTAGCAAGCACCTTTACTCAATGAGCCATCTTGTTGTACCTGATAAGAACAAATAAATTATGGGCTCTTATCAGACCACCATTGTGAGGTTTTCCAGATTTAAGGGAAATGGGAATCTGATTTATCAATTTGTTAAGGAGGAGGTGTTAATATGTTCTTAAAACAGAATACTTGGAGATGTGACAAGTGGGTTCTGTGTCTGTGGTGGTTTGGTCTGGTCTGATGTGGCCTGGTGTAGTCCAAGTCTGGTTGGTTTGGTTTTGAGAGACACCAATTGTGGCTGGTCTGTCTCAGAATATGATTGAAAACCTTTCTTCTACTATAAAATGTGTAAAGTTTATACTGTCTTAAGACAAAGGCCCTAGCATCTGGTTGCTTCATGTGGAAAGAAAAGGCTCACTCATACTCATGCAGGTGGTCTTGCCAGGCTGTGCAATAAAACAAAAGCTATTCTGTTATGTTTGGAATGCAGATAAGCTATGATCATTTCTATGTTAAGTTTGTCCCATGAAACACAAATTATTAGTTGAAAATAAATTATATTTTAATACAAATATTGGGACAAACTTAGACTAAAAATAATTCGTTGATTCTCAGAAACTCAATTTTTTATTATTATTTATGAATGAGTTTTTTGCCTGTATGTATGATTTGCACCACATAAATATCTGCTAACCATGCAGGACAAAGGAGGGAGTCACATGTCTGGAAATGGGAGTTACAGATTCATATAAACCACTATGTAATTATTGGGATTTGAAATTTTTCTAAAAGAACTCTCAGTGCTCTTTACCTCTGAGCCATATCTCCAGTCCTGAAATTCAAATTTAACTAAAATTTATCTTAGTAAATTAACCCTACAAGCTGGAATACAAGAAGTTCTTTTAAAATATTCAATGTATCAAGTTTCTGTTCTGAGCATAATAGTGCACAGGACTCAGACTTCAAAGGGAAAAACATCAAGAGTTCAAGGGCAACCTAGGTTACACAGAGAAATGCTGCATACACACACACACACACACACACACACACACACACACGCACAAAAAAAAAAAAAACAGAAACGAAGTTTGGTTCGGTGTATGCTATCATTTACGGAGAAAAAAATGAAGTTTCTACCAATTTAAATATGCCTCATTTCCTCATTTTGAGGGATGGAGAAATACCAAGATGACTGACTAAAAGCACTTGCTGCAAAATCATAAGGATAGGAGCTCAGATCCTAGTACTCATAGAACTAGTTGAGCATCCCCTTTATGACAATATCCTCAGCTCTAAGAGGGATACACACAGGAGGCTGGGTGGAGCTTTCAACCTTCCAGCCTAGTCAAGAAATCATGGGCTGTAGGTTCAGGAAGAGATCTTGACTAAAGGGATAAGTGGGGAGTGATGAAGGAAGCCTCTTCTGGCCTCCACAGATATGAAAAGGTTCATGTACAGACACACACACACATACACACACACACACACACACACACACACACACACATGCCCACTAACACAGACACAGTTGCTCTCCCTTTCTAATAATAATAAATTGATGGATTAATTAATATGGTGATGGAGAGATTACTGAGTGGTTAATACTACTTGGTCCTCTATCATAGGACCCAAGTTTAATTTCAAGCACCCTCATGACACATAAAAACTATATGTAACAACAGTTCCAGAAAGTCCAATGCTCCCTTCTGATGTCCACAAGCTAGCTATATATATATGACAAAATACTCAATACACATAAAATTTTTTAAATATATTTTTAAATAGTAAAAAATTTTCTCACTTTTTTCAATGCAGGAGGTGATAATTATTTCTAAACTATCTATACATGGAGGAGAGAACCATGTTGGACATGGGGAATATTCAGGGAAGCTGGCTCCTCAGCAGAGCTGCTCACTGCTGTGGCCATCACCATCATCATTAAGGGACTACACCACATTCTCTAAAGAATAAGGCTTTGTGCAACTCACCTGGGAAAACTTGATCTATTGCATAAACTGGGATTGGTGGCCCTCTTGTTTAATCCATCACTCAAGAGACAGAGGTAGGCAGAGGTAGGTTAAAAAAAAACTAATAAAAAATTAAAACATACATACAACCAACACCAAAACTACTCAACAAGTCACATGTATATACACCTCTGAGCCATCTCTCCTGTCCCTGAAATTAAAATTTAACTGAGACTTATCATGCAACCATACAAATTGGAAAACGAGTTCTTTTAAATAATAAAAAAGACATTTTCTCAGTTTTCTGGTCAATGCATGGGGATAATGTTTCTCTCTGAACTGTTGATACATGGAGGAGAGAAGCATGTTGGACATGGGGAATATTCAGGAAGCTGGCTCCTCAGCAGAGCTGCTCGCTGCTGTGGTCATCACCATCATCATTAAGGGACTGCACCACATTCTCTAAAGAATAAGGCTTTGTGCAACTCACCTGGGGAAACTTGTACAGCCCCAGAAGTCTGGCCATGGAGACAGACAGGGATGACCGTGTGTCCCCAACCAAGGCAGCCTGAGGAGAGCCATGCTGGCATGTGTAGTTGGGGATGGGCTCCTCCTGCCCTGTGAGAAAGCCCATTGTCTCATAGAGGGCGCCATGCACTGAGTCTCCAGAGTTTCGAATGGAGAAGCCCAGGGTCACATTGGGCAACAAGTGAGCACTCCTATTAATCTCCTCAATGGCAAAGACGAAGCTCTGGGCCACCCGGTAGCCCCACATGGAGACACTGAGGGAAAGAGAAGGCCACATTTATCACCCATTATGTGGTAAACGGAACAAGAATGAACACTGTGACTCAAGTGATCTGAGTAAAAATGTACATCTCCTCAAACACTTGTACAGAGATGTGCACAGAACATTCAACAAGAGTCAAAGGGGAACCAGAGGGAAGGCAGAGACAGTAACCAAAGGGAGAGGGAGAGTTTCAGAAGACAGGAGGGACATTTGAAGATCTAGTGCATGAGCTTTGTTTGGTCGCATACTTGTTTAATCCCACCATTCAGGAGGAAGAGGGAGGTAGATGTCTGTAAATCAGAAACCAGAGCATAATCTATGTAGCTAGTCCAAGGAAGCTAGACCCACCCAGAGAGACCCTTTCTCAAGGAAACAAGGAAAATAAATCTATTGAATAGTATGATTCGTTATAATTATGGTAACTAACATCTATTTCAGAATTGCTGGCATTAAAAGCCAGAAGATATGGAGACAAGAAGTGAAATGTTGCCTTCAGGACATTATTACTCAGACACTGCATGTATGGGAGCCTATCAACAGCCCATCATTCACTGGCAATTTCTTTGTTTGGCCTTACTTTTCCTTGTTTAACTATTGGCAACTGATGTATTTTAGGTTAAAGACTGTCATTTTCTTCAGTCCTATAACATGTGACCCCACCAGCCTCCAATTGGCATTCCTAACCCACAGCCACACAATACAGCACTAGTTAAAAATCAGTGGGTACAAAACAAAAAGGCAGAAATGTGGGAAAGGGACCTCAAGTGTGGAGGAGGTAATAACAGGTATAGAAGAAAAATAAGAGGGGCTGGGGGATGAGAATAAACTAAATGTACCATATAAACATATGAAATTGTCAAAGAGTAAATCTAATAAAAGATTAAAACATATACATACATACAACCAACACCAAAATTACTCAACATGCCACATGTATGTTTTTTACATATTTATTTGCATGTATCTATGCAACAATAATAATGATTAAAGAATAAAAGCACATGAATTTAAAAGTGAGAGTGCATATGGAAGGAGAAAAAGATAGATAGATAGATAGATAGATAGATAGATAGATAGATAGATAGATAGATAGATAGATAGATAGATAGATAGGGGGTGTTCAGACAGGGATTCTCTGTGTAGTCCTGATTGCCTGGAAACCATGGAGATCTACCTGCACTTCCTCTTGAGTACTGGGATTAAAAGCGAGTTCCGCCGGGCATGGTGGCGCACGCCTTTAATCCCAGCACTCGGGAGGCAGAGGCAGGCGGATTTCTGAGTTCGGGGCCAGCCTGGTCTACAGAGTGAGTTCGAGGACAGCCAGGGCTAAACAGAGAAACCCTGTCTCGAAAAATCAAAAAAAAAAAAAAAAGCGAGTTCCACCGCATCCAACTGATGTTACATTTTAATTAAATTTTTAAAATTGTTATTGTTGAGAATAGATTTTTTTCTTTTAAGTTTGAGTCACTCAATCTAACCTCACACTCACTATATAGCAGTGATTGACCATGTACTTCTTTTATATATGTATGTGTATGTATGAAAATATAAGCCAAATGTCACCTTCTAATGTATTCTTCAATAATGCTCACCATGTGTGTGTGTGTGTGTGTGTGTGTGTGTGTGTGTGTGTGTGTGTGTGTCTGTGCCTCTGTGTGTGTGTCTGTGCCTCTGTGTGTGTGTGTGTGTTTCTGTGTCTGTGTGGTGTTTATGGATTTATTTCCCTCTGAGGGTGTAAAGGCTGATGTGATATCAGGATATCATTCACAATTGCCTCTTCATCCTATAAAAACATTATTCTGTGCACATGTGTTTTTATAGATCCACACATGCTACAACACATGGTGGTCAGGAAACAAAGTTTTGAGTCAGTTCTCTTCCTCCACCTTTATGTGGGTTCCAGGAAGAGATCATCAGGCTTGCATGCCAAGCATTTTACCCCATGAGCCTTCTCTCCACCTTCCATTTTGTGTCAGGTAACCTCACTAAACCTGGACTTCATTCACTCAGCTAGGCTGCTGGCCAGCAATCTTTAGGAATCCTCTTATCTCTCTGTTCCTAACCAGGGTTACAGATACTCAACATACTAAGCTTGTATGTGGGTTCTAGGAATATAAACTCTGGCTTCGAGCTCACACAGCAGACACTTCACCAACTCAGGCATTTCACCATCTCCTAAAACCTTAACTCTTCATTCTCCTGTTGCAACTGTCACATTAGACTTTAAATGTTCACATCTCCAAAAATTGAGTGTGTAAATGAAGTATTTTTGGTGAGTTTGATTAGCCACTCTATACTATACACAATTTTAAAATATTGCACTGTACCCAATACATACATACAATTATTACTCATTAGCTTAAGAAATAACATGGTAGACAAGTATGATGGCACACACTTGTGATTCCAGCACTCAAGTGTAAGCTGGAGATAGTGATTTCTACAACAGCCTCATCTACATAGTCAGACAGACACTGATTACTAAGAAGAAGCAGAAGAAGAAGAGGAAGGAAAGAAGGGAGGGAGGGAGGGAGGGAGGGAGGGAGGGAGGGAGGAAAGGAAGGAAGGAAGGAAGGAAGGAAGGAAGGAAGGAAGGAAGGAAGGAAGGAAGGAAGGAAGGAAGGAAGGAGAAAGAGAGAGAGAGAAAGAAAGAGAGAGAGAGAGAGAGAGAGAGAGAGAGAGAGAGAGAGAGAAGGCAAATATGTCTGTAATCCTGTTTGAAGCTAGCCTGAACTTGACAAGGAGTTCCAGACTAGTTATAGCACAAAGTGAGATACAGTGATACAGTCTCTCTCTCTCTTTCTCTCTCTCTCTCTCTCTCTCTCACACACACACACACACAGAGAGAGAGAGAGAGAGAGAATCGTTTAAAGTGATATTAAATGTGAAAATGCAGAGATGGAAAGTCTCTGGCATTTTTTGGTTGAATGCAGAATGATGGTAGTTTTTTCAGAAACTCTTTTCAACGGCTTTTGACTCAAGTCTCATTGTGTACCTCAATATTGCCTGAAACTAACACTTGTGTTTTAACTTCATGAGTCCTAGGAGTAAAGTCATGTACCCCATACTAAGCCACTGTTGAAATTTTTATCAAAAAAAAAGTAAATATAAACATTCCAAACAGAATAATACCGACAAAGGCTATGTAGCCACTACTCTGTGCAGCAGTACATTGGAAAGGCGGGACAAAAACAGACAAAGAATGCTTGTGGATGAGGGTCAGTACATGGAGTTAGATCCTCATTAACTAAGGATGGTAGTACATCCTATAACCCCAGGACTCGGGAGGTGGAGGCAGGACAATGAGATATTCAACATCATCCTTGTCTTCCTAGTGAACTGGAAGCAACATGAGACTCTTAGAAAAAAATAACAAAAGGAATAAAGTATAGAGGAACCATGGGAGGCTGATGTCTTATGAGAAATCTATTAATTACACAATTACTCATTTAACAAATTGTCTACCTAGACCCTACTTTAAGAAGCAAGGATATAAAAGGATCAAGAATCTACACCTGACCTGTAGAGAGCATACATTTCAGTCAGTACAAGAGCACTCCTTCCTTCCTTTCTTCCTTCCTTTCTTTCTTTCTCTCTTTCTTCCTTTCTTTCTTTCTTCCTTTCTTTCTTTCTTTCTTTCTTTCTTTCTTTCTTTCTTTCTTTCTTTCTTTCTTTCCTAGATTTAAGTCTGGCACAAATAAGAAAGAAAGAGGGAGAGAGGTAATGTAAAAGGAGAGCAGCAGAGCTACTGCATTTACACAGAGAAAGGAAGTGGCCGTGTAGCTGGGTCTGAGAATCAACCTTTATCCAAGGCTTCACACAACCTTGTAGAGCTGCTTCTGGCTTTCAGACACCCTTACTCTACATGCAATACCTACCTTGAAGTCTGCAGCTCAGTTGGTGGGGCAATGAAATCAGAGAGTGTACCATCAGAGAAGTGAAAGATAGAGAAGCTGCCCCCAACAATTAAATCTCCGGGACGGTCAAAATGAGGGCTCTGCCTTGGCAATATCCAGACTCTTGGTCCAGAAAGGGCAGACCCAGAGAGACAGATAAAGAAAGCAAAAATGAAAGCACACAGCCACATGCCTCGTAGAGGCCAGATAGCCAATGACAGGACAGACCTATATGGGGCACTGGCTAGCATCAAAGGCTTTTATCTCAGAGATTGCCCTTGATCAAGGACCTAAGGCTAAGACCACACCGGAAACTCTAGGCTTGCAGGCTGTGGGGAGAATATTGATTATGAGTTCCTAGAGGTGAGTGGCCACTAAATCTCAGAGTCATTCAAAGTTGTATCTCCTTCTCCTGAGGTTCCTTAAACCCTCTGTGATCCAAGATCACAGCTCTGGGCATCATCTGCCAATTACAGGAAGGATGACAATGGGCCTGAGTGTCTCCTGGGGAAATTGCAAGTCCAAGAGCAGCTGTGGCCAGGGTGCTCAGGGCACTGTTTTGGAGAAAAGCCACAGGTGGATACAAGAAGGAAATATCCCAGTAACAGAAGTGAAATATGTTTAGCACATATTTTATACACTATACCCACTGCGTTGCCCTACCCCTTTCATGTTTGTGTACTAGGTAAATCCACCAATCCATGTTTCATTATCGTTGCAGTTCTTTAAGGACATTTCTGAAACATTTTATCATGAAGAATTTGGACCTACACAAAATAATTTCAGAAAACAATAAATGTCTTTGTCATTGTGGAGCCATGACCAATCTTCCCTGGCTACTGAGTTTTTTGGGTTGTTTTTGTTTTTGTTTTTGTTTTTCTGTTATTGAAAACCGTCCCAAGCCTGACAAGATGGTTCAGCTGGAAAAGTTACTTGATATACAAACCAGATGACCTTTATTTGATCACAATACTCATATATAGGTAATAAAAGAGAGCCAAATCTGTAAAACTGTCCTCTGATTCTCCATGTAAGCCATGCCATGCTCATGCATGTGAAAGCACACATGAGTGCACACAAATGCATACACACACACAAACAC
This sequence comes from Mus minutoides, assembly GCA_902729485.2. NCBI lineage: Eukaryota > Metazoa > Chordata > Mammalia > Rodentia > Muridae > Mus > Mus minutoides. The sequence continues at coordinate 691,263 of LR749992.1, read as the reverse complement.
ACACACATCATACATACACATTATATAATTTTTAAGTTAAAAGAAAAATTACAAATGCTGTTATTCCAGATAATATATATAATTTTCTAACATAACCATAATCTCATTCTTCAAGTTTAAAATAGAGTCAAAAATATGGTTCAGCCCCTTAGCAAGTAAAGGTACCTTGATGTCCCCAATTAAATCCCACTGGATGGAGGGGAGAACTCACTTCTGCAACTTACCCTCCAGCCTCCACATATATACTGTTGTACTTGAATATCCAAAAATGGATACAAACACCAAAGGGGCACACACAAACACACTAATCTATCAACCATAAAACATAAAATTAAAAATATAAAATATATTTGTAATAACTGGTTTACTGATATTTAGGCCTATAGTTATTTAACATTCTTTATCAATAGTTTGACCTTTTCTTATATATCAGACTATTATGAAAGGTCACACTCAGTAATTGATAGATAACTCATTTTACTACTAGAATTCATGAGATATAAATCACAGAGTGTACAATCCATCCATTTACATTATGCAGTTTTCCAGGTGTGGGAGCAAACCTGAAGTACAAACACTCAGGAGGTTAAAGCAAGACAATTGCTACAAGATTGAAGCCAGCCGGGATGTCATGGAAAGTCCCAAATAAATAAAAAGTGATGACAATTTACTGGTCGTGTGTGTGTGTGTGTGTGTGTGTGTGTGTGTGTGTGTGTGTGTGTGTGTGTGTGTGTGTATGAGTTGTCTTATAACTATTATTAAATATATTTTTTATTTTTGATTAAGTGTAGTGGGCAGCATGAGAACAGGAGTGCACGTAAACACAGTGGTTAGAGCTGTTGGATCCCTAGAGCTGGAATTACAGGTGGATGTGAGCTACCTGACATGGATGGGTCCCAGCAACCAAACTTGGGTCCTCTGAAGAAGTTGCAAGTACTCTGAAACACTGAACCATCTCTCCAGTCCCACAAAGCCAACTTTTAGAACCCCACCCAGAGAGAAATACTGTACCCTTACCTATCTCCCCTCAGCAAAACTCAAGAAACCAGTCTAATGTGTGTCACTGTGGGTTTGCTTCTTCAGAATATTTCATTAAATGGAATATTAAAATATATTATTTTGATTGACTTCCTTAGCACACTATAAAATTCTGAATGCTTAACTATATATTAAATAGTATACTAATTCTTATGTTTATTTCTTTTTTCATTGTTTTATCTTTTTAACATACATAAGAAATAAATATAATAAGCCAAATACATGGACAAAAAAATACAAGAATCATATGATCATCTCAATAGAAGCAAAAAAAAGGTATTTGATAACATTCAACATGCCTTCTTAATAAAAGCCCTAGAACAAGTAAGACTTCTTCTACATATTCCAACATAATAAAGATTTTGTATGACAAACCCATGGCCAATATCATCCTAAATGAATAAAACCATTAATAAGCCCCATTAAATTCTGAAATGGGAGAGGCCTGCCCACTATCCCTACTGCTCATCCATAATATGATTGAAGCATTAGCTGGAGCAATAAGGCAAGAGAGTGGATACAAATGGGAAAATATTAAGTCAAATTATTTTGAATTGAAGATTATATTATCTTATACCCAATGTTTTCAGCAAAGTGTTATGATACATAATTGACTTACAAAATTGACCAGCCTTATTACATCTGAGTAACAAGCATGCTGAGAGAGATCATGGCACACTCCTCTTCCCAGCTTCTCAGACAAAATAAAATAGTTAGAATATACATAACAAAAGAGGTTTAAAAAAACTCTACAATGAAAACTTTAAATGTTTAAAGAAGGAGGTTAAGAAACATACTAGAATTTGAAGACCTCACAAGCATATAGCTTTGTAGAATTAACACTGTAAAAAAAAAAAAGCCTTCCTACCAGTGGAGCATTGGACTATATATACACAGACAGTCTGGTTCCCATTGGTGGCTTACTAGGCCATCCTCTGCTACATATGCAGCTAGAGACACCAGCTCTGTGGGTACTGGTTAGTTCATATTGTTGTTCCACTTATAGGGTTGCAGACCCCTTCAGCTCCTTGGATACTTTCTCTAGCTCCTCCATTGGGGGCCCTGTGTTCCATTCAATAGCTGACTGTGAGCATCCACTGCTGTGTTTGCCAAGCACTGCCATAGCTTCATGAGAGACAGCTATATCTGGGTCCTTTCAGCAAAATCTTGCTGGAGTATGCAATAGTGTCTGAGTTTGGTGGCTGATTACCCTCCTCACTCTCTTGCTCTTACTCCCTTACTCTCTTCTCTCTCTCTCTCCTCTCTCTCTCTCTCTCTCTCCTCTCTCTCTCTCTCTCTCTCTCTCTCTCTCTCGCTCTCTCGTCTTCCCCTCTCCTTTCACTCTCTTCATCTTTATGAATGCTTTGAAAATCTGGTGTAATTTGTCTTCCTCTTTATGAGTACTTTGAAAATCTGGTATAATTTGATAACTACAAATTGTTATATGATGTTGCTATTTGGTTTTCTTCTCTAGATTTTCAGCATCTGACAAAGAAACTCTAATGTGTTTACTTCAGTCAATTCCAGGGTAGATACCATAGATATTCCAAATTAGTTTGGGAAGCATGCATAACTTGACTGCCCTCATTCTATCCCAGAACTGCAAAAGTCTTGGAGGACATTATATACTCAGGTTTCCAAAATTACTTGAGACCTGGAATGTTTTGACTAGAATCTACTGATCCTAAATGAAGATTGATATCATGTCTTTTCCACTTGAACACCATTTTTGTGGAGGGGTCATTTAACATATTGAGGTGAATAGTCTGGAGTACTTGGCTCTGTTTTCATTTCTTCAGGTTGCCTATGTTACTGGCACTGTGTTCATGTGGATCCCATTCTTCTTGGCTTCTTCTTAAACATATTTATTTGTTATAACCATGCATCTCTTGCTAAATCAAGTTTCTTCTCATATAAATCATAGTTGTGTGTCTTATTTAGTTAAAAGTCGATTTTGTTCGATATTAGAACGGCTACTCCAGCTTGTTTCTTGGGACCATTTGCTTGGAAAATTGTTTTCCAACCTTTTACTCTGAGGTAGTGTCTGTCTTTGTCAGTGAGGTGCATTTTCTGCATGAAGCAAAATGCTGGGTCCTGTTTACATATCCAGTCTGTTAGTTTATGTCTTTTTATTGAGGAGTTGAGTCCATTGATGTTAAGAGATATTAAGAAAAAGGGATTGTTAGTTCCTGTTATTTTTGTTGTTAGAGGTGGGATTCTGTTTGCAAGGCTATCTTCTTTTGTGTTTGCTGAAATATTACTTTCATGATTTTCTCTAGGGTGTAGTTTCCCTCCTTGTGTTGGTGTCTTCCATCTATTATCCATTGTAGGGCTGGATTTATGGAAAGATATTGTGTAAATTTGGTTTTGTCATAGAATATCTTATTTTCTCTGTCTATGGTAATTAAGAGGTTTGCTGGGTATAGTAGCCTGAACAGGCATTTGTGATCTCTTAGGGTCAGAATGACACCTGCCCAGAATTTTCTAGCTTTCCTAGTCTCTGGTGAAAAGTCTGCTGTAATTCTGATAGGTTTGCCTTTATATGTTACTTGATTATTTTCCCTTGCTGCTTTTAATATTCTGTCTTTGTTTCGTGCATTTGGTGTTTTGAATATTATGTGATGGGAGAAATTTCTTTTCTGGTCTAGTCTGTTTGGAGTTCTGTAGGCTTCTTGTAAGTTCATGGGCATCTTTCTTTACGTTAGAGAAGTTTTCTTCTACAATTTTGTTGAAGATATATTTACTGGCCCTTTAAGTTGGGAATCTTCACTCTCTTCTATACCTATTATCCTTAGGTTTGGACTTCTCATTGTGTCCTGGATGTTTTGGGCTAGGAGCTTTTTACCTTTTGCATTTTCTTTGACTGTTGTATCAACGTTTTCTATGGTATCTTCTGCACCTGCATCTTCTCTCTTCTATCACTTGTATTCTATTGGTGATGCTTGCATCTATGACTCCTGGTGTCTTTCCTAGGTTATCTATCTCCATAGTTGTCTCCCTTTGTGATTTCTTTGTTGTTTCTATTTCCATTTTTAGATCTTGGATGGTTTTTTTTTTTCATTTCCTTTGCCTGTTAGATTATATTTTTCTGTAGTTCTTTAAGGGATTTTTGTGTTTCCTCTTTAAGGGCTTCTAGCTGTTTACCTATGTTCTCATGTATTTCTTTAAGGAAGTTATTTATGTCCTTCTTAAAGTCCTCTATCATCATCACAAGAAGTGATTTTAGATCCTAATTTGCTTTTCCAGTGTGATGGTGTACCCAGGACTTGCTATGGTAGGAGAATTGGCTTCTGATGATGCTAAGTAACCTTGGTTTCTGTTGCTTACATTCTCATGCTTGCCTCCTGCCATCTGGTTATCACTAGCGCTACCTGCCCTCGCTATATCTGACTGTAGCCTGTCCTTCCTGTGATCCTGGTTGTGTCATAACTCCTCAGAGTTCAGCTGTCTCTGTTATCCTGTGATTCTAGGATCCTGTGACCCTAAGCTCCTGGGTGTGTCAGACTTCCTGAGAGTCAAGATGCCTCTGGGACCCTGAGATCTTAGTGTGACCAAGCTCCTGGGACCCTGGGTATGTTAGAGCACCTGAGAGTGGAGCTTCCTCTGGATATTGTGGGACTGGCTGCAGAGTTTGTGTCCAAGGTCTGCCTATTCTTATTTACAAAAAATGCCCTAATCATTGAGTAAGCCATACCATTCATCAACTGATAAACATCTAGATTCTTTCAACTTTTAGTATATAAATAAAGCTTCTCTGAAGATTCACAGGCTTTACACACATAGTTTATTTTTCTTGGGTATATATATAAGAGTGATATTGATAAATCATATGGCAAGTCTATGAAGGAACTGTCAATGAAAGGGTGAACTCCCAGCACTGCTCCTTTCAAAAACAAACAAAAAAGGACAGATCAACAATCTGCCTGTCAGTTGTGCACATGCTCAACCATTGACATCATCATCATCATCATTTCATGACAATTTTCCCACCTTTGCACTGATACATTGTGTATATGGATGTGACTGATGTTCTGTGGTTATCAGGCAGAGTTCAAAGCACAAATTAGTGATGTCACTTCACTACATCCATCATGTGGGTCCTGGGTAACACACCCAAGTTGCCAGGCTTACTGGCAAGAATTTTTGCCCATTGTGCTATCTTCTGAGCTCACCTTCCAAGTTTCTTAACTGTGATGACTTTCAGCAATACATATGGACAGAACAGTCAATGACCATCTATATGTCCACTCTAAACATAACAGACACTTTTGTTTTGTCCTAAGTGTCTTACTTGAATCTTGATCTGCCCTTTAAATAACACATTTTGATACACAAAGAAACAATGAGTCAAAATCAAGCACTTACTCCTGGTGAAACCCCTGAGGACTAATACCTTCTGTGGAGCATCGAACTCTGCCTATCCTGCTATACACGGTGGCCTTGCCTTGACCAGGAAGGTGTGTTCTTCTCAGGTTTCAGTAAGATGATGTAGCACTTGGGGATAAAGATGCCACCCAGAAGTCCAGTGGTAGAAGCCAAGATGGAGAAGATCTCTACAGCCACAGTGGACTTTCCCCGGGCACTGTGGTACAGGGGAAGGAAGGCTGTCCAGACACTACAGAAGAGCAGCATGCTAAAGGTGAGGAACTTGGTCTCATTGAAGACATCTGGTAAGCCTCTAGCCAGAAAAGCCACAGAGAAGGTAACCCCTGCCAGGAAACCCAAGTAGCCCAGTACACAGAAGAAGGTGGCACCAGAACCCTCTTGGCATTGGATGACAATGTGCTGGGGCTCTGAGATCATATCTGTGTCTGGGAATGGTGGGGAGGTGGCCAACCACACCCCACAAAGAACAACCTGTATTAAGGAAGCAATAAGGACCACTGAGGTTGAAGCACCAGGGCTCAGGCATATCTGGATCCTGCTTCGTGGTCTGGTGACTCTGAATGCCAGGACCACTGTGAGAGTCTTGGCCAGAACAGAGGAGACAGCCACTGTGAACACCACAGCAAAGGTGGTCTGACGGAGGAGGCAAGTGGTGACCGTGGGTCTCCCAAGGAAGAGCAAGGCACACAGGGCACACAGGGAAAGAGAGATCAGGAGGAAGTAGCTGAGAGTTCTGTTGTTGGCCCTGACCACAGGTGTATNAGAGTGCCACCAAAGCCAATATGAATCCCAGTGGTTCCTCAAAGGCCAGGAACATCTCTGTCCTGGGCAGGCAACGGTCTCTGGTGTGACTCGAGTACTGCTCCTTGGGGCACAGAAGACATCTCTTCATGTCTATGGGAGACACAATGACACCATTTCAGTAACACTATAGGAACTACACTAGCTCTGAAGGAAGTTACCCAAAGCATTAACTTCTCTTGCAGCCTCTCCATCAATTAATATATTTATGAATTAATCTTGGTGACCCAGGCTAGAATAGATAATATGAGAGGTAAAGGCACAAGAAAGAGCACACTCTATATATGTTTTATGTGGTGATTTTGTGTCTTAAATCAGTATCTCCTGTAATTCAGGCTGGCCTTGAAGTAGGTGAGTAGCAGATTACCTAGAACTCCTCAGACTCCTTCCTCACCCTCTTAAGTGCTATAATTATAACACTGCCCCACTATTCTTAACTTTTATGAGCTTGTGTATATGCATGTTTGCATGTACATACATGTATGTTTGCTGGATGCACATGCATGTGGAGATCATAGATTATCATCAGATATTGTTTCTCAATCATTTCCCAAATCTTATGTTTCTTATCCAATTTATTTATACATTTTGCATGTGGGTAGGTTCAGACATGCCATAGTATGTACTTGAAGGTCATAACAACTTTCAGAAATTTGATCATGTGGGTCTCAGGAGCTGAACTGATGTTGTCAAAGCTGACAGCAAGTGCTTAAACCCATTTCACAGGGCTCAACAACTTTTTTTTTTACTATTTAATTTACTTGTTGAGTGTTTTGTCCATACATATCGATGGTACCTTCAGAAGTCAGAAGATGGCATCAGATCCCCTGAAACTGGAGTTACACATGATTGTGAGCCACCATGTGGGTTTTCCTAACTGCTAAACCATCTTTCTAGACCCTCTCCACCTTAGTTGTTGAGACAGAATCTCTCACTGAACCTAGAGAGCACAGAGTTCACTACACTCATCACTTCAATTATGTGAGCTTTTAATGCTTTATTTTTTTTCTCCAAGTGTGTGGGGAGCAGGCGCAGCTGCATGGGCCAAAGATGGCATAGGTAAGCTAAGGCAGACCAACGTGTGCTGATACAAGCAATGGCAGCTATAGAGACTGGAGGCTCACCCCAAATTTGGCTCAGTATGCTAGACCGTTAATCAGAGACAGGTAAGATTCTGATGAAAACCCTACCATCCTATGCTGGACCGTTAATCAATGATGGGTAAGATTCTGCAAGGGCCCCACCAACCTAAGACAAGAGGCCTGTGCCATAAAAGCTGCATGAGTCTTGACGACAGGTAAGGGGGTACCCCTTGTCAGGACAACCTAAGGCAGATGCGGTCCTAGGAGTAAAGGAGGGAGTTGCAATTGGGACAACCTAAGACAGATGTGGTCCCGGAGCTCTTATTTAAACAAAAAGGAGGAGATGTGGGGAGCAGGTGCAGCCGCATGGGCCATAGATGGCGCCTGGCTTTATGCCAAGCCCCATGACCTCGCTTGTTTATCCTAGTCTCAGTCATGCGCAATAAAAGCAGTGCGAGTAACTTGTTTGACAGATTAGCGCAACATCTCACGATACCATTCTATCAGCCAATCCTATATGCTGCCTTGGATGTGCGTGTTTATGATTGGGTGGTGTGAGGTGGCATGAGAATGAGAGTATAAATTGAGGACAGCCCCAGATGATGTGGGCCAGAGACCAGAGACTAGCAGAGAGAGACCAGATGAGGAGACTGGACCAATGTTAGAGAGCACACCAGCGTAGGAGAGTACCAGCAGCGCTAGGCCAGAGAGCAGCAGATGAGGAGAGCAGCACCAGAGTTAGCCAGCCAGCATAGGAGAGAGCAGAGTGAGAGAGTGAGTGAGTGAGTGAGTGAGTGAGTGAGTGAGTGAGTGAGTGAATGGCTGCAGCTGTGTGATACCTGAGAGAGAGAGAGAGAGAGAGAGAGAGAGAGAGAGAGAGAGAGAGAGGAGAGAGAGAGAGAGAAAGCAGCAGAATAAAGCAGAAGCTGTGAAGGCAAGCTGCACTGAACCCACCTTGGCATCCTGTGTCATTTATTCCCACCGTCTCTGCCAGTCAGAGACGTGTGGGCGTGTGGCACAAGTGTATCAGTAAATGAACACATTAACAAATGTTTGAGACTGAATTCTGTCCCCAAAATGTATTTGTTGAAGTTTGTCCCTAAGCATCTCAAAATGAGATTGCTCAATATTTTTGAGTGAATAAACTGGAGATGATGTAAACAAGGTTAAATGAGGTCTCAAAGGTTGACTCTAGTTCCAACAGAACTGATATTCTAATGAGAAGGGGGAAATGGAACAGGGTGTGGCTGTGCATGATTTAATCTCAGCACCTAAGAATCAGAGGAATAAAACTTTCAGTTCATTATCAGCCTGGTCAAAAAGGTGAGATACATGCCAGCCAAGGCTGCCTAGTAAAACCTTGTCTCAAAACTAAACAACAAACCAAGAAGAGGGGACACACACACACACACACACACACACACACACACACAAAACAAACCCTTAACTATGCATTTCCCGATTTCAGAATGTAAAGGAGTAAGTTCTATTAAAAAAAAAAAAGAGCCCAGAACTTGGTGATCTGTTACCATTAAACCTCTGAGATGCACCTAACTAATACAGTGAAAGAAGAAAGTTGCAGAAGAACATCCATCATGCAATCCCTCTTATAAGAGGGTTAAAACACAAATGAAATTCATCAGTCCACATATAAGACAGGGTATTTTTATGAGACAAGTAGAAGCCTATAGAAATAACTTATGGCGTTTCTTTTTATTTTTTGGTTGTTGGTTTTTCCATTTTTCTGTTTAGCCTTAGCTATTCTGGGATTTACTCTGTAGACCAGGCTACTTTCAAACTCACTTATAAAGATCAGCTAGCCTCTGACTCCCATTGCTTGGATTCAAGATCTGTACCACTACTACCCTGTGATGCCATGTTTCAGGGACCAAAGGGTATACATACAGTGTTTGCTAGTGTACAATTCATTAGGCTGCACAATTATGGTACATGCACTTACCTGTCTCAATAAAACACTTACCTAAAAACAATTATAAGAGCAGCATTATCAATGGTATTCCTACCAAAAGTCCACAGGAAAGTAGAGATTGTGTAACATCTCAGTATATGGGTGTGGTGTGTTTCATCTCAGTAGATGAGAATTGTCATGATGGCTCATATATTTGAATGTTTAGTTCCTAGTCAGTAGACTGTAGGAGATGGATTAGGAAGTACAGCCTTCTTAGAGGAGGTGTGCTTCTGACTGTGGTCTTTGAGAGTTCAAAAATTCCACACAATACTCACTCTCCACATCACTACCTGCCTGCTGCCTCTGGATTAGAAAGTTAGTTCTTATCTACTGCTCCAATGCCATTGCTGCCTGGCTGCCATCATGTTTCCTGTCATGCTCATGGACTCTGAAACTCTAAGTAAACCCCAATTCAATCCTTTTCTTTTAGAAGCTGCCTTGGTCATGGTATCTCTTCACAGTATTAAAAAGTAAGTAACTAAGACAACAGAGAAATACAGGAGGCTCACAGGGACCCTGTGGTTACCTGAGAGTCCAGGTCCATATGCTCTTACCTCTTTGGTCTGCAAACTGTCCCTCAGGGCATGGGCTGCAATCAAAACAACAGTGAGGGGCTCCCAGTCTGGGCACTTGGCTGAACCCTGGAAGGCAGCTTTCACTGCAGACAGAGGTGGGCACCTAGTAACAAGGAGCATAGTGTCACTAGTGACTCTCCAGGGATACAGGTGTTTGACCTCACCCTGAAGAGGTAGAACAGAACAATTTTCTCTTGACCTACTAAATGAAAGGCCTTTCAGAAAACACTTTCTGTCCAAAGTGATGCCAGGCTATAGAGGCACCATTGCGTGTATTAGAGAAAGAGCTAAATACGAGTTTCCTTGGCTATGTGCTTCAAAAACTTAGCTGAACAGTGTGACATGCTGTCTTTCTAGTCTATGGTTCCTATGTCAATAATTGAAGGTAAGGGTTCAGCTGTCAGGAGTAAATGTTGCTGCTCTAGAGAAGCAGGGATCAATTCCCAGCAACCACAGAGCACCTCAGACTGTAACTCAAGTTTCAAAGGATCCAATTCCCCCTTCTGACTTCTACAGACACAAGGTGCACACATAATACACAAATATGCATGCAAACAAAGTGCCCACACATGCAAAATGAAAAAAACAGTTACAATATTGTCAGACATTACAGAAGCACTGCCATGCCCTTCCGTCAAGTCAGCCTGCTTGTCCCAATTACTCAGAAAGCCACCATTGGGTCTTTCTTTATTCTTTTTTTTTTCTTTTGGATACAGCCAATAACCTGGACATGCTTCCTTTGATACTCTCAACATTTTCTTTCTCTGATGCTCCCTGCAGCCTGTGGCTGCTTGCTGGCCTCCATGCCTAACTCAGAAGACACGGCTATTTTTCTTCATCCTTCCCATATCCCTCCTTTGTGAATCTGCTGAGATTTATAGTTTGACTGTCCTGTTGTTTTTGTTTAACCTCTAATACTAAAGCTTCAGAAAGAGAAAATTTGTAGGTACCCACTCCCTTCACACACACACACACACACACACACACACACACACACACACACACACACACACACACACTTTCACAGTACACTGAGTGGTCCTCTAATATATGGGAGACCTGCAAAAGTTGATTTAGTGTTTCTTAGAATACCTCCATCTCCTTGCAAGGATTATCAAGATGGGAGTGTAGAATCCTGAGATCTCTGCCACAACAGAAGGGAGTAAAAAATACTCCTCAAATCATGACCATTATAAAAGTACTTCAAAAGAATCCTCTGAAGCCGGGCGTGGTGGCGCACGCCTTTAATCCCAGCACTCAGCTTTAATCCCAGCAGAGGCAGGTGGATTTCTGAGTTCGAGGTCAGCCTGGTCTACAAAGTTAGTTCCAGGACAGCCAGGGCTATACAGAGAAACCCTGTCTCAAAACAAACAAACAAACAAACAAACAAACAAAAGAATCCTCTGAACATTTACTAAGTGTCTTTTATGCTTGACAAATCTAAGAATGGGAACCTCATTCTCCTGTAGAAACCTTAAGGAAACTGAAGATGTCACTGGATCTAAAGTAGACAAAGTTACAGAGTACAGAGCTCTTTGTCTACTGACAGGACAGGAAGCTGAGGCATTTCTATGCACCACACTGAACACACAGACATGCCTATCTCAAAACAGATGATCCTTTTCTTAGTAAACATTGGCACTTGAACATCCAATGTTTCCCAAAGTTTTGAGTGTTGAACTGAAGGTTGCTAGATGGTGGATTTGAAAGAATCACTGGATCTTGATGCATCTCACCTAATCAGTGGATTGATTGCTCAGTGAATTCATAATTTGATGAACTGTTGTAGAGAGTGGAAATAGGATTTAGGTCCTCACTGGAAGAAGTGAGTCTTGGGGGCCATGCACTGGTAAGATGTAACATGTTTAACTATTTATCTATAGACCCACCTCCCACTCACTGGACCCATGAATTGGCAGACCTCTTCTACCACACATGCCTACTGCCAAGATATATTGCTTCAACCACAAACACCCAAAGCAATGGATCCCTGTGGCCTTGGACCTCACACACCATGGGTCAATAAAAACATTTCCTCACTTTATACTGTTTCTCAGGTATTTGTTGTGGATGAGGAAACGTATCACAGCAAGTAATCTGAGAGTGTCTGCTGAGTCTACTTCCTAGGTGACCCATAGAAAGCTGTTGGCTTAGTGAGTCACTATCTTCCTCTTCACAGAGCAGGCACGGAACACAGACAAAAGTAATACTCTCAAAACACCACCAGATGCAGATTCTAAATTGGGAATCTAGTATGTTCTTTCCCACCATTTTACACAAGGGTTATGATGCTAATATGTATATTGTGCTTTTACATCCATGTGCGATCATGTGCATATATGTATGAGTACATGTGGAGGCCCAAGGATAATGTTGGGAATCATCCTCCATTGCTTTTCCACTATGCACACTGAGGCTCAAAGTAAAACCCAGGCATAACTGACATGGCTAGGCTTACTAGTTAACTTGCTTTAAACATCTCATTTACTCCACCTTCCAGGAATGAAATCACAGGTGGGCCACACGGCCCAGTTACCTGTACAAGTGTTCTGGAGACCTAAAGTCTAGACCTTGTGCTTGCAAAGCAAACACTTTTATCCACTAAGACATCTCTCCAACCCCAGCTCTGATAGATACATTTTTACTGGTGAGTAAGTATTATTCAGATAAAGGTCTCTTATAAGGTAAAAAGCATAGTCAGTTAAAATTCACTGGCCCAATCCAGAGCCACATTTACTTTATGCACAAGTAGACATGATTAGCCTTGGACATAGACTTTCCCCAAGCTTTAACACACTAGAACAAGAGTTATCTCTGCATTAAGGGAGCTCACTTGATTAGCCTTGGACATAGAATTTCCCTAAGCTTTAACACACTAGGACAAGAGTTATCTCTGCATTCAAGGAACTCACTTGGAGATCCTGCTTCAATTGGACCATCATTTTGTTTCCTGAAAAGGCTTGAGGGTCTATCAAGCCAGCACAGACCAAGTGAAATACACCATCGGGGGTCTTCTGCCCTTGAAAAATGTCAAATTTTGTCACCAAATCTCCATTGGCATCAAACATAATCTGGCTTCCATTGGGAGTTTTGAAGTGCACCTTTCTGAGGACATGAAGCAGCTGAGAAAAAAAAAAAAAAGGAAATATTGAAGACTGTCCAGGAATTGTCCAGGGTCTTGTTCAAAGGGCCTCTGTGGTGCTACAGAGCCACTTCAACCAAAAACTGGCCCCATTAGAAATAGGGAACACAAAGACCTGTGATGTTTTCAGAGATTCACAAAAAAATGTTCTAGCTTTCCTGAAGTAATAATTAATAATTATTCCATAATTAATCAATTTTAACTTAATACATTATATATGTATCTGTGTATGTTATTGAGTTATTATATGTATATTACTCTGTGTGTGTGTGTGTGTGTGTGTGTGTGTGTGTGTGTGTGTATCTCACACACATTGGGGATTTTAGAGAACAACTCTCAGGAATATTCTCTCTTGCTGCCATGTGGGACATGGGAATTATGCTTGAGGCCAACTGCCACTACCCACTGAGCCATCTCACCAACCTTAAAATTAAACCCAAAACATCATAATGTTATGCTGGCTCCGGGGTTTTATTTGGCTGTGCACTACTGTCTTAAACTTCCTATCATACTCTTTAGACTCCAAACCCTAGCAAGGCTTCCACAAACTGACCCTAGCCCACCTAAGCCTTCCAATCACTCTGACCAGTCTGCCACATTCCTTTGGTCTTACCTATAGGGCTCTTCATATTTGTCTCAAGTCTAGGGTATTGACACATGCTGTCTCTGCCATCTGTAGTCTACCACTTCTCATGGTGAGATTTCTCATCCTGTTTGGAACTCAGATAATTCCTAATAGAGAGAACTTCCCAGGCCTTCTTTGACCATTGACTTACTTCTCACTCATTCATCTTTATAGATTACATACAAGTAATCACTACACTCATATATGTTCATTTTGTGACCACATCTGGCTATGTAGTACAAGTTGGGCATGAACCCAATTTTCTTGCCTCAGGTATATGTTCTAGGATGACAGGCAAGGGGCACTAAGCCAGGGCCCATGTAATTTCTAATCAGTTACTCTCAGCCAAAATGCTAACAACTATCACTGTCCACCTGGTTGAAACCTATATACATCTTCACCAGGCATAGAGTAGAGACTCATATTACCTGAATGGGGGTAATTAAAGCAAACTCCTTCTAGGCCACCAACCTTAAGGTATCTACCCTGAGTATACTGCAGAAGATACAGATAAACAGGCAGATAAATGCATACATACATACATACATACATACATACATATATACATACATACATACATTTCATAGAGAGATGAGCTGGGGCCAATATAAACAAATAGCATTATATAAATATATGAAATTATCAAATAATACTAATAAATATAAAATGAGATAAGGACATGGGAGTCAGCTCAGTGATTAATGCATTAGCCATACAACATTGTGGGTAGGACTATAAATATCCAAACCCTCCTAAATGTTAGGGCATTGTGGCAGTCCCTCTGTAATTACAATCTCAAAGGGTGAAGACAGGAGATACCCAAAGTAAGTTGTCTACCATGACAAGCCATCTCAACAAGTTCGGGGTTTGAGTGAGAGATCATGCCCCAAAGAATAAGGTAGAAGAGTGAAGGCTAATTTCTCACATCATCCTCAGACCTTCCTACATGTATGTGGACATGTGTTTACATCCCACACCACATAAGCCAGCACACCTACACATATGTATAAATACCCAGTTAACAAAAAATATATAAACAATATTTGCTAGATTTGAAATTCTGATTTGCAGCATACATATACTAAAAATTATCTACTCTTAAGGAAAGCTGTGGTACCCCTCCCCCACCAGCATAGCTGGTGCAATGACCAGAGCCTTGAGAAGCCGCACCCGTGGCACCGCCTTCCTTCCTTTATCCCCAAATGCTTGTCCACCATTAAACAGTCGTTCTAAGCAGAAGCAACCATGTAGCCTTGGAGATCTTCTTTCTTTCCCCATGTCCCTTAGTCTCATTTCAGCTTCCAGCCAATCCTCCAGGAACCCCGCTCCAAATTGAGGTGTCCAGGACAGCCAGGACTACACAGAGAAACCACGTCTCGAAAAAAAATCTATTTGCTGTTGCCTGAAATATTAATTTTATGAGGCATCCTGATTTGGTTTGTCAAGCAATCCCACAGGGGCTGGACACACCTGAGGTCACACACACAGTATAGACCTCTTGTTCAATGCTAAGATGCCTCTCAGTTCAAGGATAACAAATCCTTGCTGAAGGAAACAGTCTCCTAAACCTCTATTACCTTTGTCGGAACCAATGTCCTGCTCTCTGACCACCCCTGAATCATCCACTCCACACATGTCTCTCTCACCTGCCAGGGCTGGAAGTCCTGGGAGTCTGTACATTTCCCATCCTGGTGCTCACAGGCTAGCATATCATGTAGGGCATGAGCGATGATGTAGACAGCTGTGTAAGCAGCATCAACTTTACTCACTTCTGGAAATGGATGTGGCTTGTTTTTCAGACTCTCATTCCCTGAACAGAACTGGACACCCTCTGTCACTGTGATGTTCTGGTAGGGCCATGTACAATCAAAGGTGAACTCCCAGAACTTCTTTATAAACATGTCTTCTGGGGTCTGGCTCGGGCGCAGATGAGCAAGGAACTCAGGGAAGCCAATAGCCCTGCTGCTGTGATACAGAAGACCAAATGTGCCTTGCAACACCTGGGAAATGCCTGGAATGGTCAGGGCAAGTGCCATGTGCAGAGTGCCTTTGCTGACCCACACCTGTCCTGAGACAGGGACAGCTAGCAAACCATACAAGATGAGCTGGAAATTAGCATTGCTTAGAAAAACCATAACAACTCTGGCTGTACATTTCTGCATCTTCTGGACAATCTCTTCAATCTTCCTCAAGGACTGATGGGAAGGGACATAGAGGTAGAATTCAATGCAAACCCCAGCTGGGGTTAGCACCTGACTGGCCAGAGAGCTGGCCTGCTGCCCAAAGTCATCATCATGGGCAAGAATGATCACCCAAGACCACTGAAAGTGAATTATCAGCTGGGTAACTGCATGTGAGGATGTGAGGTCACTAGTCAGGGTCCGAATGAAGGATGGGAACTGGATCTTGTCACTCAGGCTGGGTAGTGAAGATGAGTAACTGAACTGTCAAGGAAGAGCCAGGCAATATGAGAGTAGATGAGATCCAGGAGTCAGGAGCAAGCTAATGGTCTGGTTTGAATGTCAGAAGGATGGGGCTGGAGAGATAGCTTAGCAGTTCAAGACCTTGTTCTTCTTGTAGAAGACCCAAGTTCAATTCCTAACACACATATCAGGTGGCTCACAACTGCCTGTAACTCCAGCTCCAGGAAATCTAATACCTGCTCCTGGCTTCCTCCCTCACCTGTTGCATAGACTCACAGACTCCTATACACATGCACATAAATGTATATAATATAAAATATAAAGATTTTTATGAAAGGACTTAAGCATTATGCATTGGGAATGGTACTGGTCCTACCAAGCTGCTGTGGCCCTCACTCACTCATCACCACAGACTGCTCTAGATTTTACAAGGAATCCCAGAACCCTAACTTTATTCATCCTCCTCTCAGCATCCATCTGCCCTGCCCCTCATATTTTCTTCCTGCATCTCAGCTTAGCTTGGTCTGACTCTCTGCTTTGCACACAAGTGTTATGTTTTTCTTTAGAAAATTTGCGTGTCTCTCTGACTGTCTGTCTATGATGATGCATGTTTACAGAAGACACATTGTGGAGACTGGTTTTCTTCTACCAGATGGGTTCCAAAGACTCAAACTCAAGCCATCCAGTTTGGAAGTAAGCACCTTTACCCAACAAGTCATCTTGCTGCCCCTGCTATGAACCATTAAATTATGAGCTTTTACCAGATCACCATTGTGTGATTTTTTTCAGGTTTGAGAGAAATAGGAGTTTGATTTGTCAGGTGTCGAGGAAAAGATGGTAGTATGTTCTCAAAACAGAAAGTTCTTGGACATAATGACAAATGGGTTCTGTATCTGTGGGGTTTTGTTTTGTTTGTTTTGTTTTGAGAGGCACAGAATGTGGGTGTTCGTACTCAGGGTTTGAGTGCAAAACCCTTATCCTGCCACTACAAGATGTGTAAAGGTGATGGTGAACTAACATAAAGGCCTTAGCATCTGGTTGCTTCATGTGGAGAGATAAGGCTAACTAGATTTCATTGCATCCTGTCTTGCCAGGCTATACAATAACATAGAAGATACTCAGTTATGTTTGGACTGCATATAAACAATGATCATTTCTATGTATATGTTTGTTCCATAAAATACACATTACTAATTAAAAACAAACTATATTTTAATAGAAATATTGGGACAAATTCCGTGTAAAAACAACTCATTGTTTCTCTGAAACTCAATTTTTTATTATTATTCATGGATGAGTATTTTGCCTGTATGTATAACTATGCACCATATGTGTATCTATTGCCCTTGGAGAACAGAAGAGGGAGTCATATTGCTGGAAATGGAGTTACATATGAATATGATCCACCATTTGGGTGTTGTGAGTTGAACTTAGGTCCTCTGCAGGAATAGGCAGCGCTCTTCACCCTGAGCCATTTCTCTAGTCCCTGAAATTCAAATTTAACTGAAACTTATCATGCAGCCATACAATTGGGAAGCAAGAACATCTTTTAAAATGTTCTATATATCATGTTTCTGTTCTGGGTATCATAGTGCATAGCACTCAGGAATCTGAGGAAAGAGGATCAAGAGTTTGGGGCATCTTGGGCTACACAGAAAGATGCTGCATGAACATACACACACACACACACACACACACACACACACATGCAAAAACAAAAACAAAGTTTGTTATTGGGGCATGTCATCATGTACAGAGGAGAAAATGAAGTTCTACTTATTTAAATATGCATAAGTTTGGGTGTTTATAAAGATATCATGATGACCAAAAGCACTTGCTGCAAAATCATAAGGATAGGAGCTCAGATTCTAGTACTCATAGATCTAGTTGGGCATCCCTTTCATGACAATAACCTCATCTCTAAGAGGGATACACACAGGAGGCTGGGTGGAGCTTTCTATCTTCCAGCACAGCCAAGAAAACATAGGTCTTATATTCAGGAAGATATCTTGACTCAAGGGATATGTGGGGAGTGATAAAGGAAGCCACTAGCACATGGACCCATACACACATGTGAACACACACACACAAACAAACACACAAATACACACAATTCACTCGTACATTCAGACATATATATTAACTATGCCAGAATTACAAAAGATAGAAATAAACATGCCTTGGATTCAGGCATGATGAAATACACCTGTAATGCAGCACTCGCGGCAAGAGAATATTGCTGCAATTCCAAGGCCAGCCTGATCTATATAGTGAGTTCTAAACTAGATGAGCCTTTAAGGTAAAATTCTGTCTCAAAAAAAGTTACACAGCTTACAGACACCTCAGAAATGCTTTAGTGAGAATCTACCCTCGAGTGTTTATAGATATGACCTTCTATACAATTCTGAGAATTACATGATCTCAGAGGAAAGGAGAAAGCCCCTACAGGTAGAAGGAAAACTTTGAATGTGAGATATTCAAAGAGACTGGAATTTATTCAAATGTATAGACCTTAGTCAAAAACAAATGGATTTAAATCAAAACCTCCATTCAAATGCTTACATGAACATAAAACATGAGGGAGGGAAGGGAGAGGAAAAGAGAGAGGGAGAGGGAGAGGGGGGGAAGAGAGAGATACAGATAGTGGGGGTATCTCAACTAGACCAGGTTGGCCTCCATTTCACTATATAGCTGAGGAGAGCACTGTACATTGATCCTCCTGTCTCCACTTCCAGACTGCTGCACTACAGAAGCACCAAAGATCAGACTCGGGGTTTATAGGAGATAGGCTAGTGCCTTGCAAACTGAGTCACATGCAGCCCTTGTAATGACTATTGTAGTTTGAATCTGAGATGTTGCCAGAAGGTTAACATGTTGGGAACTTGGTTTCCAGCAGATGGGCTTCTGGGAAGTAATTGTATCCAGAGGGCTCTGATCTACTCAAAGGGTTAATCTTTAAATGGATTCATAGAGGTGGCATCTTTATAAACCCCATGGAAAGTGGCTGGGAGATTTGTGAAGGGATCAGATCCCTGAAGCTCTGTCCCAGTGAGACGTATTGAGTCTCTCACCTCTTATATATGTCATTTTCACAACCTCTGGGACAAAGGAATATAATTGTAAGCCCTCAAGGCACATGAGTTGCTTGGACCCTCCTTTGAGAACCTGCAACAGCAACACAGAACACTCTTAATGACCTAACAGATGGACCCATCCCTTGCCCCTCAGAGTGAAAAGCCCAAACTCAGGACTTGAAATCCTACCAATTGTGAGTTCACTCCCAGATCTGGACTTGAAAACCCAGCAATCCCCACCCTGGAAAGCTACCCTGCAAGGCACTGTCTCCAAGGACACTATATAAAACATGTCTTCTGCTCAGTAATCTGCTTCTCACCTGAGCAGAGGCAACCACGCTCCTAGGTTCTTCCCTCCTGGTAAATCTCCTGTGTGAAGTTTGTCATGCACTGTGACTTTGTGTTATGCCTTGCATCTGGACTGCCAGGAAAACATTCCCCTCAGAGCTGTATCACTTAACAATAATTGCTGATGAGTAAAATGTTGGCACATACTACAACATGGATAAACGTTAAAAGTAGGCTCAATGAAAGAAGTCAGTCCAGGTGTGAGTCCATTCATATGAAATGACCAGAAAAGGCAGATCCACAGAGACAGAAAGTAGATTAGAGCTTGCCTCAGGATAAGGATCATAGGATGAAGTGGCCAACTGGCTTAAAGGAGATGTCTCTTTGCAGGAAGATGAAAATGTTCTCAAGTCGCCTGTAAAAACCATTCTAAGATAAAAAGCCACTGAATTGCTATGCTTAAATGGATAAAATTATCCTCAAGTCATCTGTTAAAACTATGAACTGAAGAGATGATTGTGAGATATAGGCACCCTTATGGGAAAGACAGTGATGGCTACATTTTAGGGAACATCAATGGGGCAGAAGGAAATTAGTGGCATGATTTCAATTGCCTAGACTCAAATATCAGTTCAAGATCCTATACCTAAACCAGCTTACTGATAAGGTTTTTTTTTTCCTATGTAAGCTACAAAGACAGCTCCTTAGGTAAAGGGAACCACTGTAAGAGTCATCCAAGTGGCAGTCCACTCATCCTTCCTGCCCCAGCCTAAGGCCTCCAAAAGATGCTGCCATGGAGGATTGGACCCTGTGCTACAGCCTTCCACACCCCAATCATACCCAAAGACAGCTTGATCCCCAGGAATTCTGACACACTCAGGCTCACAGATGAGTCCATCACTACAACCCCAATATCTGGCCTAACTGGGACCTGCCCAGACCAGAGGACAAAGGAACCTCCACCCAGCCAGGGACAAGATCTTCTGGTCTAAACCTGTGCCCAGGAGCAACACCGTACTTCAGCCTTTCCCAAACCAATCACACCCAGAGACAGCTGGGACCTAGGAGTGCTCACACACCTAGGCTCACAGGCTCACAGGCTCACAGGAGGGACAGACTCCAGTCAGACAGAAAGGCCAGCTAACACCAGAGATTAACAGAGAGGCAAGTGCAAGAACATAAGCAACAGAAACCAAGGCTACTTGGCATCATCAGAACCCAGGTCTACCACCACAGCAAGCACTGGGTACATCAACACACCTGAAAAGTGAGATTCTGATCTAAAATCCCACATCATGATGATGATAGAGGACTTTAAGAAGGACATAAATAACTCCCTTAAAGAAATACAGGAGATGCTGGGCAGAAGTGGCACATACCTTTAATCCCAGTACTTGGGAGGCAGAGGCAGGCAGATCTCTGAGTCTGTGGTGAGCCTGGTCTACAGAGTAAGATCCAGGACAGCCAAGGATACACGGAGAAACCCTGTCTCAAAAAAAGGAAAGAAAAGAAAAAAGAAATACGGGAGAACACAGATGAACAAGTAAAAGACCTTAAAGTGGAAACACAGAAATCCCTTAAAGGAATACAGGAAAATACAACCAAACAGGTAAAGGAATTGAACAAAACCATCCAGGATCTTTAAATAGAAATAGAAACAATAGAGAGTGGTCTCCAAGCTGCAGGACCTCAGGATCACCTTGGGATCATGGGTGAGTGGAATGCAACATCAGCTTCAAGAATCACGAAGGGTCTGTAGAGGCAGGAACAGTGACAAAGGAACCCCTCACAACAAGAGGCTGGGATCCATTCCTGTCGGGGCCACCCACACCATCTTCCTTCTGAGCCCAGAGGCTGCTAAGGGCTCCAGAGTGCTCTCCATGCTGCAAGACCTAGGGATCACCTCGGGATCACAGGTGAGTGGAACGCAACATCAGCACCAAAGAATCTTGGAGGGTCTTATGTCAGCAGGAACAGGGACAAAGGAACCCTCCACACCCTCACCAGAGGATGAGATCCATTCAGGTTGGAGTGACCCCTCCATCTTTCTTCTGAACATGGCCAAGGGCATCTAGGGCACCAGAGGACTCTCCATGCCCCAGGACCCCTAGCACACCCAGGACCTCCTGATCACCTGAGAGCACGATGGCGATAGAAGCAACAGAGCTTCTTGGTCAGGGTCCCATCGGGCCTTCATCCTCAGCCAGGAGGAAGAGCTGAGACCCAGACCCCTAGGCACATTCCTTGCCAGAGGAGAGTCAGCATACAGGGAGAGTTCTGAACCCAGAACTAAGGAAGTGGATCAGAACTCCAGACTGCTGGACACCTGCCCTGCAAGAGGAGAGCTTGCCTGCAAAGAGTGCTCTGACCACAGGAACTCAGGAGAGAGTTGGATTCCCAGGAGTGCTGACAGAGGCTAAAAGAATCATAGGAGGATCAAGCTCCAACCAGAGACAGATTGTACATTAACACCAAAGATTTCCAAATGGAGAAAGGCAAACATAAGAATCTTACTAGCAGAAACCAAGACCACTAGGTATCATCAGAACCCAGTTCCCCCACCACAACCAGTCCTGGATACCCCAACACACCCGAAAAGCAAGACGCGGATTTAAAATCATCTCATGATGGTGGTAGAAGATTTGAAGAAGGGCATTAATAACTCACTTAAAGAAATACAGGAGAACACAGCTAAACAAGTAGAAACCCTTAAAAAGGAAATACAAAAACCCCTCAAGGAATTACAGGAGAACATTGCTAAACAGGTAGAAGTCCTTAAAGAACTAGAGGCAAACACTGTTAAACAGGTAGAAGAAACACAAAAATCCCTTAAAGAATTACAGGAAAACACAACCAAACAGGCAATAGAATTGAACAAATCCATCCAAGATCTAAAAATGGAAGTAGAAACAATGAAGAAAAACCAAAGGGAGACAACTCTGGAGATAGAAACCCTAGGAAAAAAATCAGGAACCATAGATGTAAGCATCATGAACAGAATACAAGAGATGTAACAGAGAATCTCAGGTGCACAAGATTCCATAGGGATCATGGACACAACAATCAAAGAAAACGCAAAATGCAAAAAGATCCTAACTCAAAACATCCAGGAAATCCAGGACACAATGAGAAGACCAAACCTAGGGATAATAGTAGATGAGAATGAAGATTTTCAACTTAAAGGGCCAGCAAATGTCTTCAACAAAATTATAGAAGAAAAACTTCCCATACCTAAAAAAAGAGATGTCCACGAACATACAAGAAGCCTACAGAACTCCAAATAGACTAGAAAAGAAATTCCATTTGACACATAATAATCAGAACAACAAACACACTAAATAAAGACAGAATATTAAAAGCAGTAAGGGAAAAAGGTCAAGTAACATATAAAGGCAGGCCTATTAGAATTATACCAGACTTCTCACCAGAGACTATGAAAGCCAGAAGATCCTGGACAGATGTTATACGGTCACTTAAGAGAACACAAATGCCAGCCCAGGCTGCTATACCCAGCAAAACTCTCAATTACCATAGATGGAGAAACCAAAGTATTCCATGATAAAACCAAATTCACACAATATCTTTTCATGAATCCAGCCCTTCAAAGGCTAATAAAGGGAAAACACCAACACAAAGATGGAAATTACACCCTAGAAAAAGAAAGTAATCCTTTAACAAAACTAAAAGAATGCAGCCATAAGAACAGATTCCCAACTTTAACAACAAAAATGACAGGAAGCAACAATTACTTTTCTTTGATTTCTCTTAACATCAATGGATTCAATTCCCCAATAAAAAGACATAGACACAAACAGGACCCAACATTTTGTTGCTTACAGGCAATCCACCTCAGGAATGAATACAGACACAACCTCAAAGTAAAAGGCTGGAAAACAATTTTTCAAGCAAATGTTGTGAAGAAAGAAGCTGGAGAAACCATTCTAATATCGAATAAAACTGACTTCCAACCCAAAGTTATCAAAAAAGACAAGAAGGGATATTTCATACTCATCAAAGGTAAAATCTACCAAGATGAATTCTCAATTCTAAATATCTATGCTCCAAATGCAAGGGCCACCAACAGATTGGGAAAGGATCTTTACCAATCCTAAATCAGATAGGGGACTGATATCCAATATATATAAAGAACTCAAGAAGGTAGACACCAGAAAATCAAATATCCCCATTAAAATGTGGGGCACAGAGTTAAACAAAGAATTCTCAACTGAGCAATACCGAATGGCTGAGAAGCACTTGAAAAAATGTTCAACATCCTTAATCATCAGGGAAATGCAGATCAAAACAACCCTGAGATTCCACCTCACACCAGTAAGAATGGCTAAGATCAAAAATTCAGGTGACAACAGATGCTGGCTTGGATGTGGAGAAAGGATAACACTCCTCCATTGTTGGTGGGAATGCAAGCTGGTTCAACCACTCTGGAAATCAGTCTGGCGGTTCCTCAGAAAATTGGACATAGTACTACCGGAAGATCCTGCAATACCGCTACTGGGCATATATCCAGAAGAA
>LR749992.1:646237-667230 GCA_902729485.2 Mus minutoides | reverse complement strand
CTTATTCATAATAGCCAGAAACTGGAAAGAACCCAGATGTCCCTCAACAGAGGAATGGATACAAAAAATTTGGTATATTTACACAATGGAGTACTACTCAGCTATTAAAAACAATAAATATATGAAATTCCTAGGCAAATGGATGGATCTGGAGGCCATCATCCTGAGTGAAGAAACCCAATCACAAAAGAACTCACATAACATGTACTCACTGATATGTGGATATTAGCTCAGAAACCTAGACTACCCAAGATACAATTTACTAAACACATGAAACTCAAGAAGAAGAAAGATCAAAATGTGGACATGTCACCCCTTCCTAGAATTAAGAACAAAGCACACTTTGAAAGAGTTACAGAGATCATGTGTGAAGCTGAATCCAAAGGATGGACCCAATGACTGCGGCTGCCAGGGATCCATCCCACAGTCAGCCAACAAACATAGACACTATAGCATATGCCAGCAAGATAGTGCTGAAAGAGCCTGGATATAGCTGTCTCGTGGGAGACTATACCAATGCCTGACAAACATGGAGGTGGAAGCTCACAGTCAGATATTAAATAGAACACAGGGTTCCCAAGGAAGGAGCTAGAGAAAGTACCCAAGGAGCTGAAGGGGTCTTCAACCCTCTAGGTGGAAGAATAACATGAACTAACTAGTACCCCCTGAGCTCATGTCTCTAGTTGCATATATAGAAGAGGATGGCCTAGTTGGCCATCATTGGGAAGAGAGGCCCCTTGGTCATGCAGACTTTATATACCCCAGTACAAGGGAACGCCAGGGCCAAGATGTGGGAGCAGGTGGGTAGGGGAGCAGGTCTGGGACGGGGGAGGGTATAGCGAACTTTCTGAATAACACTTGAAATGTAAATGAAGAAAATATAATAATAAAAGTTGGAAAAAATGGAAAAAAAAGTGGGATACTTCAACACCCCACGCTCACCAATGGACAAATCTTGAAGACAGAAATGAAAGAGAGACACAACGACACTAAAAAAAAGTTATTAAACAAATGGATTTCACAGATATCTATAGAACATTTTATCCTAAAACAAAAGGATATACCTTCTTCTCAGCACCTCACGGTACCCTCTCCAACACTGACCATATAATAGGCCACAAAACGGGCCTCAACAGATACAAAAATATTGAAATTTTCCCATGCATCCTATCAGATCACCATGGACTAAGGCTGATCTTCAATAACAACATAAATAACAGAACGCCAACATTCATGTGGAAACTAAATAACTCTTTACTCAATGATACCTTGGTCAAAGAAGAAATAAAGAACAAAATTAAAGACTTTTTAGAGTTTAATGAAAATAAAGCCAAACATACCAAAACTTATGGGAAACAATGAAAGCATTCCGAAGAGGAAAACTCATAGCTCTGAGTGCCTCCAAAAAGAAACTGGAGAGAGCATACACTAGCAGCTTGACAGCACACCTAAAATCTCTAGAACAAAAAGGAAGCAAATTCACCCAAGAGGAGTAGACAGCAGGAAATAATCAAACTCAGGGACGAAATCAACCAAGTGGAAACAAAAAGAACTATTCAAAGATTTAACCAAACCAGAAGCTAGTTCCTTGAGATATCAACAAGATAGATAAACCCTTAGCCAGACTCACTAGAGGGCACAGGGACAGCATCCTAATTAACAAAATCAGAAATGAAAAGGGAGACATAACAATAGATCCTGAGGAAATCCAAAACACCATTAGATCCTTCTACAAAAGGCTATATTCAACAAAACTGGAAAACCTGGATGGACAAATTTGTAGACAGATACCAAGTACCAAGGTTAAACCAGGATAAGATTAATGACCTAAACAGTCCTATATCCCCTAAAGAAATAGAAGCAATCATTAATAGTCTCCCAACCAAAAAAAAAAAAAAAAAAAAAAAAAAAAAAAAAAAAAAAAAAAAAAAAAAAAAAAAAGCCCAGGACCAGATGGGTTTAGTGCAGAGTGCTATCAGACCTTCAAAGAAGACCTAATTCCAGTTCTTCTCAAACTATTCTACAAAATAGAAACTGAAGGTACTCTTCCCAATTCATTCTATGAATCCACAATTACTCTGATACCTAAACCACATAAAGACACAACAAAGATAGAGAACTTCAGACCAATTTCCCTTATGAATATTGACGCAAAAATACTCAATAAAATCCTCACTAACCGAATCCAAGAACACATCAAAACGATCATCCATCATGACCAAGTAGGCTTCATCCAAGGGATGCAGGGATGGTATAATATATGGAAATTCATCAACGTAATCCACTATATAAACAAACTCAAAGATAAAAACCACATGATCATCTCATTAGATACTGAGAAAGCATTTGACAAAATCCAACATCCATTCATGATAAAAGTCATGGAAAGATTAGGAATTTAAGGCCCATACCTAAACATAATAAAAGCAATCTACAACAAACCAGTAGCCAACATTAAACTAAATGGAGAGAAACTGGAAGCAATCCCATTAAAATCAGGGACTAGACAAGGCTGCCCACTTTCTCCCTACCTATTCAATAGAGTACTTGAAGTCCTAGCCAGAGCAATTCAACAACAAAAGGAGATCAAGGGAATACAAATTGGAAAGGATGAAGTTAAAGTATCACTGTTTGCAGATGATACGATAGTATATATTCGGGACCCCAAAAATTCAACCAGAGAACTCCTAAACCTGATAAACAGCTTTAGTGCAGTAGCTGGATATAAAATTAACTCAAACAAATCAATGGCCTTTCTCTACACAAAGGATAAACAGGCTGAGAAAGAAATTAGGGAAACAACACCCTTCAAAATAGTCACAAAAAATATAAAATACCTTGCTGTAACTCTAACTAAGAAAGTGAAAGATCTGTAGGACAAGAACTTCAAGTCTCTGAAGAAATAAATTGAAGAAGTTCTCAGATGGAAAGATCTCCCATGCTCATGGAATGGCAGGATTAATATAGTCAAAATGGCTATCCTGCCGAAAGCAATCTACAGATTCAATGCAATCCCCATCAAAATTCCAACTTAATTCTTCACTGATTTAGAAAGGGCAATTTACAAATTCATCTGAAATAACAAAAAACCTAGGATAGCAAAAACTATTCTCAACAATGAAAGAACCTCTGGGAGAATCACCATGCCTGACCTCAAGCTGTACTACAGAACAATTGTGATAAAAACTGCATGGTACTGGTACAGTGACAGACAGGTAGATCAATGGAATGGTCACTTGATCTTTTACAAGGGAGCTAAAACAATCCAGTGGGAAAAAAAACAGCATATTCAACAAATGGTGCTGGCACAACTGGCAGTTATCATGAGAAGAATGAGAATTGATCCATTCTTATCTTCTTGTACTAAGCTCAAGTCTAAGTATATCAAGGATCTTCACATAAAACCAGAGACAGAAAACTTATAGAGGAGAAAGTGGGGAAAACCCTCAAAGATATGGGCACAGGGGAAAAATCCTTAAACAGTACAGCAATGGCCTGTGCTGTAAGATCGAGGATCGACAAATGGGACCTCATAAAATTGCAAAGCTTTTGTAAAGCAAAAGATACTGTCAATAAGACAAAAAGGCCACCAACAAATTGGGAAAAAATTTATACCAATCATAAATCTGATAGGGGACTAATATCCAATATACACAAAGAGCTCAAGAAGCTGAACTCCAGAAATTCAAATAGCCCCATTAAAAAATGGGGTACAGAGCTAAACAAAGAATTCTCAACTGAGGAATACTGAAGGGCTGAGAAGCACTTGAAAAAATGTTCAACATACTTAATCATCAGGGAAATGCAAATCAAAACAACCCTGAGATTACACCTCACACCAGTCAGAATCGCTAGGATCAAAAATTCAGATAACAGCAGATGCTGGCTAGGATGTGGAGAAAGAGGAACACTCCTCCATTGCTGGTGGGATTGCAAGCTGGTACAATCACTGTGGAAATCAGTCTGGCAGTTCCTCAGAAAACTGGACATAGTACTACCACTAGATCCACAATACCTCTCCTGGACATATACCCAGAAGATGTTCCAACTGGTAATAAGGGCACATGCTCCACTATGTTCATAGCAGCCCTATTTAATATAGCCAGAAGCTGGAAAGAACCCAGATGTCCCTCAACAGAGGAATGAATACAGAAAATATTGCACATTTATACAATGGAGTACTACTCAGCTATTAAAAACAATGAATTTATGAAATTCTTGGGCAAATGGATGGATCTGGAGGATATCATCCTGAGTGAGGTAACCCAATCACAAAAGAATTCACTTGATATGCACTCACTGATAAGTGGATATTAGCCCAGAAACGTAGAATACCTAAGATACAACTTTCAAAACACAAGAAAATCAAGAAGGAAGACAAACGCGTGGATACTTCATTCCTCCCTAGAATAGGGAATAAAATAACCATGGAAGGAGTTGCAGAGACAAAGTTTGGAGCTAAGACAAAAGGATGGACAATCTAGAGACTGCCCCACCTGGGGGTCCATCCCACAATCAGCCACCAAATGCAGACACTATTGCATACACCAGCAAGATTTTGTTGAAAGAACCCTGATATAGCTGTCTCCTGTGAGGCTTTCCCAGTGGCTGGCAAATACAAAAATGAATGCTCACAGTCATCTATAGGATGGAACACAGGGCCCCCAATATAGGAGCTAGAGAAAGTACCCAAGGAACTGAAGGGGTCTGCAACCCTATAGGTTGAACAACAGTATGAATAAATCAGTACCCCCAGAGCTCCTGTCTCTTGCTGCATATGTAGCAGAAGATGGCCTAGTCGTCCATCATTGGGAAGAGAGGCCCCTTGGTCTAGCAAACTTTATATGCCCCAGTACAGGGGAATGCCAGGGCCAAGAAGTGGGAGTGAGTGGGTAGGGGAGCAGGGCTGGGGGAGGGTATAGGGGACTTTTGGGATAGCATTTGAAATGTAAATGAAGAAAATATCTAATAAAAATAGAAATAGAAACAATAAAGAAATCACAAAGGGAGACAACTTTGGAGATAGAAAACCTAGAAAAGAGATCAAGAGTGATAGATGTACCCTTCACAAACAGAATACATGAGATAGAAGAGAGAATCTCAGGTGCAGAAG
The DNA here is from genome assembly GCA_902729485.2 of Mus minutoides. Lineage (NCBI taxonomy): Eukaryota > Metazoa > Chordata > Mammalia > Rodentia > Muridae > Mus > Mus minutoides. The sequence goes on along the minus strand of LR749992.1, from coordinate 662,117 downwards.
ATATAGGAAACTTGACACAGCAGTCAAAGAAAATGCAAAATGCAAACTGCAAAAAGCTCCTAACCCAAAACATCCAGAAAATACAGGACACAATGAAAAGACCAAACCTAAGAATAATAGGTATAGAACAGAGCTCAAGAGGACAGCAAACATCTTCAACAAAATTATAGAAGAAAACTTCCATAACCTAAAGAAAGAAATGCCCTATTGGCCATGTCTTTTGCCTTACAAAAGTTTTCCAGTTTCATGAGATCCCATATATCAATTCTTGATCTTAGAGCATGAGCCATTGGAGTTCTGTTTATTTCTGTAATTTCCCCCAGTGCCAATGAGTTCAAGGCTCTTTCCCACTTTTTCTTCAATTGGATTCAGTGTATTTGGTTTTATGTTGAGGTCCTTGATCCACTTGGTCTTGAGCTTTGTGCAAGGTGACAAATGTGAGTCTATTTTCACTTTTCTACATATCAACAGCCAGTTATACCAGCACCATTTGTTGAAGATGCTTTTTTTTTTCCATTGTATATGGCTGGTGGTATCATCATCCCTGACCTCTAGCTTTACTACAGAGCAACAATTATAAAAACTGCATGGTATTGCTACAGGGACAGACACATTGATCAGTGGAATAGATTTGAAGACCCAGAAATAAATCCACACACTTAAGGTCACTTGATCTTTGACAAAGACACCAAAAATAAACAACGGAAAAAAGAAAGCACTTTCATTAAATGGTGCCCGTCTGACTGGCTGTATGTAGAAAAATGAAAATAGACCAACATGTAATGACAACACATGCTCCACTATGTTCATAGAAGCCTTATTTACAATAACCAGAAGCTGGAAAGAACCCAGATGTTCCCTCAACAGAGGAATGGATACAGAAAATGTGGTACATTTACACAATGTACCACTCAGCTATTAAAAACAAGGAATTCATGAAATTCTTAGGCAAATAGATGGAACTAGAAAATATCATCCTGAGTGAGGTAACACAATCACAAAAGAACACATATGGTATGCAGTCACTGATAAGTGAATATTAGCCCAGAAGCTCAGAATACCCAAGACACAATTCACAGACCACATGAAGCTCAAGAAGAAGGAAGACCAAAGTGTGGATACTTCGATCCTTCTTAGAAGGGGGAACAAAATACCCATGGGATGAGATACAGAGACAAAGTGTGAAGCAGAGACTGAAGGAAAGGCCACCTAGAGACTGTCCCACCTGAGGATCCATCCCATATACAGTCACCAAACCTGGACACTATTGTGGATACCAGGAAGTGCTTGCTGACAGGAACATGATATGACTGTCTCCTGAGAGGCTCTGCCAGAGCCTGACAAATATAGAGGCAGGTGCTAGCAGCCCAACCATTGGAATGAGCATGGGATTCCAGTGAAGGAGTTAGAGAAAGGACTGAAGGAGCTGAAGGGGTCTGCAGCCCCATGAATGGAGCAACAGTGTCAACAGGCCACACACACACACACACACACACACCCCGCCCAGGAACTCCCAGGGACTGGACCAACAACCAAAGAATACACATGGCTCCAGCTGCATATGTAGTAGGATCGCCTTATCTGGTATCAATGGGAGGGGAGGCCCTTGGGCCTGAGGGTGTTCAATGCCCCAGTGGAGGGGAATGCTAGGGTGGGAAGACGGGAGTGGGTGGGTGGGGGAGCACCCTCATAGAGGCTGGGGGGTGGAATAGGGGGTTTCCAAAGGGAAGTCCTGGAAAGGGGAAAACATTTGAAATGTAAATAAAGAAAATAGCCAATAAAAATTTTTACGGGTTAAAAAAATAATCAAAACACCAAATGCACAAAGAATATTAAAAGCAATAAGGGAAATAGGTCAAGTAACATATAAAGGCAACCTATCAGAATTATACCAGACTTCTAAACAGAGACTCTAAAAGCCAGAAAATCTTGAGCAGATGTCATACAGACCCTAAAAGAACAAAAATGCCATCCCAAGCTACTATAGCCAGCAAAACTCTCAATTACCATAGATAGAGAAACAAAGATCTTCCATGACAAAACCAAATTTAAACAATATCTTTCCACAAATTCAGCCCTACAATGGATAATAGAAGGAAAACTCCAACCCTAGGAAGGAAACTATACCCAATAAAAAGCAAGAATCACTAGCTGCATATATAGAAGAGGATGGCCTAGTTGGCCATCAGTGGGAAGAGAGGCCCCTTGGTTATGCAGACTTTTTATGCCCCAATACAGGGGAACGCCGGGGCCAGGGGGTGGAAGCGGGTGGGTAGGGTAGCAGGGCCGGGAGGGGGGAGGATATAGGGAACTTTCTGGATAACACTTGAAATGTAAATGAAGAAAATATCTAATAAAAGTTGAAAAAAAAAAAAAAAGCAAGAATCATCTCACAACAAACCCAAAAGAAGAGAACCACACAAACATAATTCCACCACTAACAACAAAAATAACAAGAAGCAACAATTATTGGTCCTTAATATCTCTCAACATCAATGGGCTCAGTTCCCCAATAAAAAGACATAGGCTAACAGTCTGAATATGTAAACAGAACCCAGCATTTTGCTGCATATAGGAAACACAAGTCAGTGATAAAGACAGACACAACCTCAGAGTAAAAGACTGGAAAAAAATTTTTCCAAGTAAACTGTCCCAAGAAACAAACTGGAGTAACCGTTCTAATATCCAATAAAATAGACTTTCAACCAAAGGTTATCAAAGAAAATGGGAAGGACACAACATACTCATCAAAGGAAAAATCCACCAATTCTGAACATCTATACCCCAAATGCAAGGGCACCTACATTTGTAAAAGAAACTTTACTAAAGCTCAAAGCACACATTGATCCTCACACAATAACAGTGGGAGCCTTCAACACCCCATTCTCACCAATGGCCAGATCATGGAAACAAACTAAACAGAGACACAGTGAAACTAACAGAAGTTATGAGCAAAATTGACTTAACAGATATTTACAGAACATTTCACCCTAAAACAAAAGAATATACCTTCTCAGCACCACATGGTGCCTTTTCCAACTCACCGACCATATGAATATCAAGAAGAAAGACCAAAGTGTGGTTGTTTCAGTCCTACTTAGAAGGGGGAACAAAATAATCATGAGAGGTAGAGAGAGAAAGGGACCTACGAGAGAGAGAGAGAGAGAGAGAGAGAGAGAGGAGTGAGGGAAAGGGAGCAAGATCAGGTGTGGGAGGAGATGGGGAGAAGTACAGAGAGTCAGGAAATTGACTGGAGGTGTGCAGCAGTGGGATATGGGGAACTGGAGGTGGCCACTAGAAAGTCCCAGATGCCAAGGAAAGCAAGAGGCTCCTAGGACCCAACAGGGATGACATTAGCTGAAATACCCAACCAAGGGGAAAGAGAACCTGTAGAGACCATATCCAGAAGTTAGGCATGGCCCCCAGTTGAGGGATAGGGCCACCCACCCATCTCAAAAATATTAACCCAAAATTGTTCCTGTCTAAAGAAAATTCACGAACAAGTGGAGCAGAGACTGAAGGAAAAGCCATCCAGAGACCACCCCACCTAGGGATCTATCCCATCTGCAGAAACCAAACCCAGACACTACTGCTGATGCCAAGAAGTGCTTGCTGACAGGAGCCTGATATAGATGCCTCCTGAGAAGCTCTGCTAGATCCTGACCAATACAAATGCAGATGCTTGTAGCCAACCATCAGACTGAGAATGGGGACCTCAATGAAAGAGTTAGGGGAAGGACTGAAGGAACAGAAGGGGATTACAACCCCATAGGAAGAACAATATCAACCAGACCAACCCCCCACCACCCCCCACTAGAGCTCCCAGGGACTAAACCACCAAACAAAGAGTTCACATGGAGGGACCCATGGCTCCAGCTGCATATGTAACAGAGGATTGCCTAATCTGGCATCACTGGAAGGGGAGGCCCTTGGTCCTGTGGAGGCTCAATGCCCTAGTATAGGGGAATGCGAGGGCAGTAGGGTGGAAGTGGGAGGCATCCTCATGGAGGCAAAGGGAAGGAGAGATGGGATAATGGGTTTGCTGAGGAAAAACTGGGAAGGAGGACAACATTTGAAATGGAAATAAATAAAATAACAAATAAATAATTTAAAAAAAAAGATGCTGCCATAGAAGTTCTCAAGATGGCAGGAACAAGGGTAAAAAAAAGTCACCAATCCCTGAGTAGGAAAACCCACCAGTCCCTGAGCTTCCCACAAAAAAACTACCAATCACTAAACAAGAAAACCAACCAATCTCTGAGCTCCCTAAGCTCAGGAATTGAAATCCCTCCAATCCTCAATCTGGAAATTTCCACCCTGAAAAGCTCTGGCCCCTAAGAAAGACTGTATAACACCTGCTCTTTGTTTAATTCCCTGCTATCTACACTTGGGAGCAGAGGCAGCCACTCCTGAATTCATCCCTCCTCTCCCTGGACCCTCCAACAGATCTCTTTTATGAGCTATGCTGCCTGGTGTGACTCTCTCTTTGGAAGAGGACAAGAAACAATGAAGAGAGGGGAAGAAACAAAGAAGTAGGGTGGACCTGAGGCTCCTCAGCTCAGCCGGGGTACCCTCCCCCAGGAGCTACAACACCTCTGCTGAGGAGGATTCCTATCAGAGTTGTGTGGGTTCTGGGATCTCCTGGAGGTTCTTGGGCTCCTATATCACAGGATGCCCTTCCCTTTGGACATTGTCCCACCTCAAAGGTTGTTCCTAGGTAGGCTCCTGTGCCTCAGAATCCCCTGCATTGGGATACCTTCTCCCTTCAGATCTGCGTGGTTCCTGGGCATCTGAGTCCCCAGATTCCCTTCCATCCAAGCAGAAACAATTACACCACCAAGCCTACAAACCTGAGTTTGATTCCCAGAACCAACATAGTATAAGAAAAAACCTGACTCCCAAATATTGTCAAAAAAGCACAATGGCACTGGTGTGGAATACACACACACACATACACATTCTCTCTCTCTCTCTCTCTCTCTCTCTCTCTCTCTCTCTCTCTCTCTCTCTGTCTCTGTCTCTCTGTCTCTCTCTCTGTCTCTGTCTCTTTCTCTGTCTCTCCCCTCTCTGTCTCTCTTTCTCTCTCTCTTTCACATATACATTTAATAATAATAACAACAATTAATAATAATAAAGAAAGTGTTGGAGAAACAGGTAAGTGGTTATGACTACTTGCTGCTCTTTCAGAGAACCTGGGTTCAAAGGTTCAAAACACAGCACCCTTGTACAGCTAAAAGTCATATGTAACTTCTGTTCTAGGGAATCCAATGCCCTCTTCTGATTTTCATGGGTACCAGGTACCCATGTGGTACATATATATACATGAAGACAAGATACTCGTACAATTAAAAATAAATAAATCTATTAAGGTACTTTTAAATAGAAAAAAGGAAAATGTCTCTTTTTTGTCAATGCAGGAGATGATAATTATTTCTAAATTATCAATACATGGAGAACCATGTTGGACATGGAGAATATTCAGGAAAGCTGGCTCCTCAGCAGAGCTGCTCACTGCTGTGGCCATCACCATCATCACTGCACCACATTCTCTAAAGAATAAGGCTTTGTGCAACTCACCTGGGGAAACTTGTACAGCCCCAGAAGTCTGGCCATGGAGACAGACAGGGATGACCGTGTGTCCCCAACCAAGGCAGCCTGAGGAGAGCCATGCTGGCATGTGTAGTTGGGGATGGGCTCCTCCTGCCCTGTGAGAAAGCCCATTGTCTCATAGAGGGCGCCATGCACTGAGTCTCCAGAGTTTTGAATGGAGAAGCCCAGAGTCACATTGGGCAACAAGTGAGCACTCCTATTAATCTCCTCAATGGCAAAGACGAAACTCTGGGCCACCCGGTAGCCCCACATGGAGACACTGAGGGAAAGAGAAGGCCACATTTATCACCCATTATGTAAACGGAACAAGAATGAACACTGTGACTCAAGTGATCTGAGCCAGAGGGAAGGCAGAGACAGTAACCAAAAGGAGAGGGAGAGTTTCAGAAGACAGGAGGGACATTTGAAGATCTAGTGCAGGAGCTTTGTTTGGTCGTATACTTGTTTAATCCCACCACTCAGAAAGAAGATCTCTGTGAGTCAGAGACCAAAGCACCGTCTACATAGCTGGTCCCAGGAAGCCAGGCCTACACAGAGACACCCTGTCTCAAGGAAACAAGAAAAATAAATCTATTGAATACTATGGTTGGTTACAATTATTATTAACTATCATCTATTTCATAGTTGATGAAAATAAGTGCCAGAAGATATGGGGAAGAGCTGTGAAATGCTGCCTTCAAGACATGACTCAGACACTGCAGACATGATCTCATAACAACTGCAGCTGCCTGAACTTCACAAGGAGTTCCAGATTAGTTATAGCACAAAGTGAGATACAATCAAGCACACAACAAAAAATCATTTAAAGTGATGTTAAATGTGAAGTCACAGAAATGGAAGTCTCTTGCAATTGTGTTTGAATACAGAATGATGGTAGTTACTTTAGAAAATGCTCTTATCAACTGTTTTTTACTCAGGTCACATTATGTACCCCAATCTTGCCTGAACTTAACAATCCTCCTGCCTTAGCTTCACAAATCCTAGGAGTACAGTCAGACAACCCACACTCAGCCATTGCTGCAATTTTTTAAGCTATTTATAAATATCAAAAAAAAAAAAATAAGAAGAACCAAAAAAAGGCTATGCTGGGAACTGCTGTGTACAACAATATGTTGGAAAGGCTGGGACAAAATTGGACACAAAATGGTTGTGGATATGGCTCTGTTCATGGAGTTATATCCTCATTCACTAAGAGTGGTAGTACACCGTATTACCCCAGGACTCAGGAGGTGGAGGCAGGATAATCAGAAATTCAACATCATCTTTTACTAGTGAATTGGAGGCAACATGAGACTCTTAGAAAAAAAATAACAAGCAAGGGGAACGCAGTACAGAGGAAACACAGGGGCTGGTGACTGATAAAAAAAAAAAAAAACTATGGATTACAGTTATTTATTCAACAAACATGCATACCTGGACCCTATTTAAAGAAGCAAGGATATAAAAGGATCAAGAATCCACCCCTGACCTGTGGAGCACCTACATTGCAGCCAATACATGAGCACCCTAGATTTCAGTCTGGTACAAATAAAAAAGAAAGATGGAGAGAGGTGATATAAAAGGAGAGCAGCAGAGCTACTGCATTTACACAGAGAAAGGACATGGCCATGTAGCTGGGTCTGAGAATCAACCTTTATCCAAGGCTTCACACAACCTTGTAGAGCTGCTTCTGTCTTTCAGAGACCCCTACCCCTCATCCAGCACTTACCTTGAAGTCTGTAGCCCAGCTGGTGGGGCAGTGAAATTAGACAGGGTACCATTAGAGAAGCGGAAAGATGGAGAAGCTGCCCCCCACGATTACATCTCCAGGACGATCAAAATGAGGGCTCTGCCTTGGCAACAGCCAGGCTCTTGGTCCAGAAAGGGCAGAGCCAGAGGGACAGCCAAAGAGAACAGGAAGGAGAGTACACAGCCACATGCCTGCTAGGGGGTCAGACAACCAATGACAGGACAGCCCCATATGGGGCAGTGGCTAGCATTGAAAGAGGCTTTTATCTGGGAGATTGCCTTTGATCAAGGGCCTAAGGATAAGACCACAGTGGGAAGTCTAGGTTTGTAGGCTGTGTGGAAAATATTGCTCATGAGGTGATAGAGATGAGTGGCCACTAAATCCCAGAGTCATTAAAAGTTGTATCCCCTTCTCCTGAGATTTCCTAGCCCCTCTTTATCCTAGATCACATCTACTGACTAGGGCCTGAGTGTCTCCTGGGGAACTTGCAGGCACAAGAACAGCTGTGGCCAGGGTGCTCAGGGCATTGTCTTGGAGAAAAGCTGCAGATGGGTACAGGAAGCAAATAGCCTATGACTCCCTTGAGACTCACAGGCAGCATCTGGAAATGAGAATGTCCCTAAAGCTTCAGGAGGCCTTGGCTTGTCTTCCTGCCCCAAGCAACCAAGCAAAGAGTCTTGGGCAGGATGGAGCATCTTCAGCCCTAGAGGGGTGGTATGCCTCTGTAGTCAGGGAGATTGGGTACCAGCCACAAGGGGAAGCTTAGATGTGAGCAGCTCTTCCGCATGAAAAAAATTTTGCAGCTCTCTGTGCTAGAAGGAGTGTGCTTAACATTCTCTATCATCAAGGTCAGTTAAGTTAAAACTATGGGTGAGGTAGTACCATAGGACCCTTCCTGGGGAGATTGGAACATATATCTTCTTCCCCCACATAGACCACAGATGACAGATTAAAGACATTCAAGTACATTTTGGAAACAGTGAATTTACCAACTCTATTTACTGTCGGTGTTCTTAGTTATGCAAGATGGTTGAAGAGAGAGAGAGAGATTGGAGGATGAAATAAGGATTTGCGTGCACCAGGGAGTGATGGCCTCTGGGGACTGAACCTCTGAGCAGTCTTGCCAAAGAGTTTTTTATTGATTGTTACACAAAAGGCCTTTTAGCAAGTCATTTTCTGCATACTAGATCCTCTTCTCTGATCTAGGTTTGTGAGCTTCCCTCCATACTTCTGGAGGGTATGCTTTAATTCGGAGGAAAAAGCTACACAAGAGACAGATACCTGTTTGGGCCCACTAAGATATTTTTCTCTTTTTTTTTAACTAAAAGTGAGTATTAGTTAGGATGTGAAGGAGAGATGTCTCCATGAGCAAAGTGATTGCCATGCAAACATGAGCTCAATTCCAATAAATGCTGGGTAGGTATGGTTGTTCAAACCCATATTGCTCATTGTCGCGCGCCTCTCGCCCAGCAAGAAGGACATGACCCTCAAGCTCTTCCTTAAACAGTTTATTCAGGAAACCTTGAATGAATTTCTTCTGACTAGTCTACCCTAAATCCCCCTGGCTAACTCTGACTCCCTTACTCTGACTAACTCTAACTGACCCTAACTCTGACCTAACTCTAACTCATCCCTGACTCCCTCACCCTGACTCCCTGGCCCTCTCTAACTGACTCTGACTCTAACTCTAACTCTAACTGCCTCTGACCAACTGCCTATCACTAATAGAACACGGGGAAAGCCAGCCCATAGGCTAAACAGTCCTAGGCCAACCAATCCCAGTAAGCCATGTGGTGACAGCAGATAGGTCCACATAAGCAAGCCAGATGATCAGCCTTAACCAATTGAGGACTTGTGTCCCTGAGAGCACTCGCTATTGGGCTAGCAGAAGGCAGAAGCCAGCCCCCTCTTAAAGGCACGGCACTGCGCAGCTCTCCACAGTTCCCCCCTTTTTGTTTTTCTAGAGCGAAACAGGTGAGAGTCAAGGTCTGATCTCTGATCACCAGATGAGGGACATTGTATAGGCTCTCCTGCAGGATTCTCCAGCCCAATTCAAGCCCAACCCATCCAGTACCATTTTCTTCAGAGGCGGGAAAGATGTTAGGACATTTTGGGAGAAAGGGCGGTACTAACCCGCATAAATCAGACATGCTCTCCTTGAGGCTGCTAACAGCAAACCGCATACCCCAAGTGCAGTACTTAGCCTTGCAACCTGAACGCGATGATCATTTCTGCATGACTGCCAGCCATGCTTGAGGGGACTGTCCTGCCTCAATGACTGTAAAGGCTTGAATTATCATGGCTGCATCACGTGTGACTCTAATCTTGCATATACACCACAGACCCACCAGAGAGATTAGCACTAGGAGACCAGCCATAGCCCCTATGCCCGCCCATTCTTCATGGCGGTGGTGAATCCAAGATGACAGTCCGGAGGCAAGTCCTGCATCAACCCGTGTAGAATTGTCAGTAGCGATGGACAATCTCAGTTGATCCATGAGATCTTCAAAATTTGCACATCAATCTCCTGTAAGATACTGAGATAACTGTCGAGACAGATTAGCCAATTAAGGCTATAATTTTGATATCGCATTGAGGTCACACATATGCCAGGATATATTAGAACTGAAGAAACAGGGGAAGATCTGAGCATTATGGTGTATCAGCAATGGTCTTGGGAACACCGACAGGGTTCCCCATCTCGGCTCTGCTTCCGCCTGACTCTATGGCAGACTGATCTTCACTAGCAATACCAAGAACTTTTCCATAATCACTCTTCCGTGTTAGCCACTCCGGCACCCACAACGGATCCTGACTATCCTGAGGAAAAACACAAACAGACCCTCTCGCCCACACCAACACCGGATCCGGTCCATTCCACAAACCTGTAAGCACATCCTTCCATTTTACAAAACCTTTTAAGGACCCTCCCTGGAGCTGATGTCGCTCAGCTGCAGAGAGGCCATCCATATCTAAATTTAAAAATTTAAGGGTAAAAAGGGCTAGGGATATTCTCTCCTTCGAAGTACGGCCATGGCTTATTCTCCCTTTTTGTTTAATTAAAGCTTGTTTAAGGCTAGCATTGGCACATTCTACTATGCCTTGGCCCTGAGGATTGTAAGGCAATCCATGATGTACATGTATAACCATAGCTTGACAAAAATTCATAAATTTTTTTGGAGTATAAGCAGGACCATTATCTGACTCTGACTCTAACTCTAACTACCCCTGACCAACTGCCTCTCACTAATAGAACATGGGGAAAGCCAGCCCATAGGCTAAACAGTTCTAGGCCAACCAATCCCAGTAAGCCATGTGGTGACAGCAGATAGGTCCACATAAGCAAGCCAGATGATCAGCCTTAGCCAATTGAGGACTTGTGTCCCTGAGAGCACTCGCTATTGGGCTAGCAGAAGGCGGAAGCCAGCCCCCTCTTAAAGGCACGGCACTGCGCAGCTCTCCACAGCTCACAGGCCAACTATATACCAAAACACAGATTTGTACACTGCACAATAGTTAACTAAGAATATGGAGACAAAGTGTGGAACAGAGACTGAAGGATAGGCCATCCAGAGACTGCCCCAGCTAGGGATACATCCCATATACAGACACCAAATCCAGACACTATGGTGGATGCCAAGAAGTGCTTGCTGACAGGAGCCTGATATAGCTATCTCCTGAGAGGCTCTGCCAGAGTCTGACAAATACAGAGGCTGATGCTCACAGCCAAGCATTGGACTGAGCAGGGATCCCCAGTGCAGGAGGTAGAAAAGGACTGAAGGAGCTGAAGGTGTTTGCAACCCCTAGGAAGAACAATAATATCAACCATTCAGACCGCCGCCCCCCAGAGCTCCCAGGGACTAAACCACCAACCAAAGAGTATACATGGAGGGACCCATGGCTCCAGCCACATTTGTAGCAGAGAATGGCCTTGTCAGACATCAGTAGGAGGAGAGGCCCTTGATCCTATGAAAGCTTGATGCCCCAGTGTAGGGAATGCCAGGGCAGGGAGGCAGGAGTGGGTTGGAGGGTAGGGAGCACCCTCATAGAAGCAAGGGGAGGGAGGATGGGATGGGGGTTTCCGCAGGGGAAACTGGGAACGGGTATAATATTTGAAATGTAAATAATTAAAATATCCAATTAAAAAAAAAAGAGTTAACTAGAGTCAGCAAGATGGTTTAATGGACAAATGTGCTTGCAACCAATCCTGACAATTGTATTCAATTCCCAGAACTCACAAGGTACAAAAAGAACTGATTTACAAAAGTTGTCTTCTGCCTTACACACATACACACACATGGAAGGAAGGAAGGAAGGAAGGAAGGAAGGAAGGAAGGAAGGAAGGAAGGAAGGAAGGAAGGAAGGTAGGAGAAGGAAGGAAGGAAGGATGGTTTTTAGTTAAAAAAGTTAATTAAATGGCATGTGGATCTCATCTTAATAAAGCTCATATATCCTTACCTTACACGTATGGGGAGCATTATAGACTTATTGCTTTAGAGAAACATTACTTCAAGTAGAACGTGCTACAATGGCGTTAGGCTGGCTAAGCCTCTGCTTCTTCACTAATATATGACAACACAGATATCTGACCCAGAGCAGCAAAGAGAACACACGGTGATTTCTTTAGCCTAAAAGGGTGTTTGTGGCTTACATGAGATCAGGACATCCTGATTTTAAAACAACATTTTGCATCATGTGATTGCCATTGGGGGCTGATTCTTTGTTGCTGGGGCTTTCTGGTACATTGTAAAAGGCATAACAGGATTATGCATTCTAGTATGGATATGCAATGCCCCAGTCAAAGGCTCATATGTTACATGTTTGGTGGTACCACCAAGGGCTGATTAGACCATGACAGAACTTGATCCATTATAAAATCAAAGGCTATACAGGTGTAAAGTCACTTGAAGGACTGCCTTCAGATGAAAAAGATGAGAGAGAGAGAGAGAAAGAGAGAGAGAGAGAGAGAGAGAGAGAGATCCAGGGCTCCCTGCTTGCACATACCAGCTAGGAAAGTGTTTTCCCATGTCCAGCCATCTATACACCCAGACGCTGCAGCAGCGCTTGCCTAGTTCCTGCTTACACTAGCAGTAAACCTGGTATCTTTCACACAATGCCAATTTTGCAGACATACAGCATGCATAAGGCATGGTGTTACAGAGGGTTCCTACAATATACTTATTTATTCATTTTATTAATTTTTATGTGAGTGAATTTTTTTCTAAAGGTATATCTGTGTAACACATGAAAAAAAATTATCTCAGAGGTTAAAGACTCTGTCAAATCCCCTGGGACTGGAGTTACAGGTGGTTATGAGCCACCATGTGAGTTCTGGGAATCAAAACTGGGTCCTCTATAAGAACAGCAAGTGCCATCTCTCCGGTCCCTACTCAGATTTTAAAGGAAAGCCTGAGAAGTAAGACAGAGTGTATGATGACAGGACTTAAGTAGACCATCTCTGAGAGAACAACGTACGTAGCTATGGGAATGGTGCCAAAAGCACTCTAGACACCAGGAAATCTGATATTCCAAGAACATGAGTATTATAAAGGCAACAGGCAGAGCCAGCCCAGGAAAAGGGCCATGTGGGCTGCAGTCAGAAAAACCACGGAGACAGAACTGTTAAAGCCTTTTGGACCTCACATTGTTACCAGGTTGGGGAATCCCACCAGAGCCACAACATGTTACTGGGGAAATTGGGGTTGCTCCTATGGGTTCTTAGTCTTCATATTAAATGAATTAAAGAATGGACTCAAAAAGAAACTTTAGGACAATTTTATTATTTAAAAGAAAAACTCCTATCAGGGTGTACTGGTGCACGCCTTTAAACCCAGCACTCGGGAGACAGAGACAGGTGGATTTCTGAGTTCGAGGCCAGCCTGGACTACAAAGTGAGTTCCAGGACAGCCAGGGCTATACAGAGAAACCCTGTCTCAAAAACAAAAACAAAAACAAAAACAAAAACAAAAACAAGAAAGAAAAAGAAAAGAAAAAGAAAAGAAAAACTCCAAAGCAAGCAAGCTGTGAACCCCACCAGCTGCCCAAAAAGGGGAGATAAAGAAGAGGAAGAAAGAAAACCATGCTGTATGAAACATTTAGGCATCCATGTCAGCCACAATGGTAAGCAGTCACCCACATGGTGGGAAAGGGGAGCTTTAGAGAGAAAGTAAAGCCCAAAATGTTAGAGAAGAGAAAAGGAAGAAAATGGGAAGCTATGCTTTTCTGAGTCCTGAAGGCTCTGAACTAACTACCCTAGGAATTCTGGGGGAGGGAGAGAGGGAGGGAGGAGGCATCCTCCTATCATTTTTGCATCACTTAAGGGGAACTAGGCTGGGCCTGTAGCCAGATGATTGACCAACACAACTACACACCTGGATTAACTCTTCTGTGTTTAGAATAGCTTGAAATATTAGATTTCCACCCATGCCAGAGAAATAGTTTCCCTACTGTGTCTCCATTCAGGCTTCAGTAATATCATGCCACCACATATTCAGGGAAAGGTCATGAAGATATAGGATTTCATGTTTGCCTTTCTGAAATTCAGTCATCCTTGGTTCATGTTCTCTCTCTCTCTCTCTCTCTCTCTCTCTCTCTCTCTCTCTCTCTCTCTCTCCCTCCCTCCCTCCCTCCCTCCCTCCCTCCCTTCCTCCCTCCCTTTCTTCCTTCCTCCTGCCCTACCTCCCCCTTCTTTCCCCTTTATCCCTCTTTCCTTCTGAAAGAGTTTCACTATGTAGCCTGGCTGGCCTAGAACTAACTAACATAGACCAAACTAACTTAAAACTCATGGGCATCCACCTGCCTCTGTCTTCCAAGTGCTGAAATTAACATGGGCCTCATCTTTCCTTTCTATGATCAAGTCCTCTTTTGAAATGGGAATATTTGTTCTGTGTTACTGTATTTGGTAGGTATAAAACTTGTTCTTTGATTTCTAGAGAGCTCACAGATAAAAGTTTATCTCAAGACTCAGAGGATACTCTAGACAAGAGATTTTGATAAATACTGGAATTATTGAGACATTAGGACTCTTGGAGATGAGTTTTAACTTGTGCCTTGCTTGGAGATAAGCAAGAGCACTTGGAGGCCACGCATAGAATGTTATGAAATTGTTATCTCGAGTGCTAAAGGCTTGGACTTCAGTTTGTGGTATTATAAAGATGTGATGAAATGATAAGGGCACTAACTTCATCATTAAATCCACAGTGACAGCATAGTTCCATGGACTATTAGGAGCTAGGGTTTGAAACGTGTATCTTGTCCATGAAACCTCACCCTCTCTTTCTTTCTCTTTCTGCTTTCTGTACACCACGAGATGAACCCTTTCCACTAGGTGGATGATGAGTAATACCTCTTACTTCATCTGAAAGCATCCACAGACATCCTGCCTTTGGGAGGGAAAGAAAGAATTCATCACAGACTATAACTAGTGAAGTGGAGAATATGGACCACTGGTTCTCTTGCAAATCAGAAGATCTAATGCCCCTGAAGTGGGACCCCATCAGACACTCATCAGCTAGAAGTTGAATGTCAGCTGTCCCTCAGAAGATGTGTAGGTTTTAGAAGACTTTCGGTGTTGCACAACCACCACTACAATCTAGTTCAAGAATATTCTCAACACTTCAAATAGAATCCTATTCCCTGTACCCCTGTCCTTGTCAATTACCATAGCTCTACTTTTAGATGTCTTCTTTTTGAAGTTGGAATTTTTGCATTAGATTTCATTTGGGATAATGTTTTGTTTACAAAAAATTTGGAGCTGGGGGTAGGGGAGATTGAGATGGCACATCTTTAATCCTAGCACTTGGGAGACAGACAGAGATCTCTTTGAGTTTGATGCCAGCCTAATCCAGCCTAATCTCCAAAGAGTTCCACAACAGCCAGGACTTCGTAGTGAGACTGAGGTAGGTAGACAGTCAGACAGACAGACAGACAGACAGACAGACAGACAGGCAGGCAGGCAGGCAGGCAGGCAGGCACACAGAGATAGGTACTTGAAAAGTACATATTTGAAATATATATATGAAACTTTCCAATGAATCTAGATTTGAGATGTCCTGCAGTGTGTGGGGGTGCTCATCCTGACCCTAAGAAGTCAATTTTCTCACAAGAGACACTTCCCAAGTAATTATAAATGCATAACGATTTATAAATGTATCCTGAAGGGCTAAGTCAATTTTACTACCAAGAAAATTAACCAGAAGACCCATGGCATTGCCCGTGCCCTAGTTTACACTAAGGAGAATAACAAACCTCTGCATTCTCATTTTGTTCTCCATCCTGAGGCCACTTCACACAGTGAGTACTGACATGAAACACTCCAGAGACCAGCAGCCAGAGAGGGTCACACAGAATGCAGCCCTGACTGTCCCATTAAGGTGGCCCTTCTTGTCCTCCAGGGACTTTTTATTTTCAGGCCCAATGAGGCACTTACTTCTAGCAAACTTCTGTTCTGTTGGCTAGTATGTGCCCACTGAACTGTGTGTTCTGATGAACCAAAGCCATGTCAGTCCACTCATGTTTTCCCAGCCCTAGTGCCTGAAACAG
>LR749992.1:623302-646137 GCA_902729485.2 Mus minutoides | reverse complement strand
GAGAGAGAGAGAGAGAGAGAGAGAGAGAGAGAGAGAGAGAGAGAGAGAGAGAGAGAGAGAATAGAAAGTCAAAACATTGTGGAGACTTAAGAAGAAAGCCCTTCATTCCAAATCCTGGTTGGGGCCTCTTGCCAGCAGAGAAGCAAGAATTACAGAACAATTAGCAACTGCTCAAGGAGCACCTCAAATTATAAACCTGCAGTTTTTTCAGAATTTCACCAGAAAAGACAAACTTGTACAACCCTAGTGGCTCCCAGTTTTACCTTCTCGGATTGTAAGTCCACATACTCATCTCTGGAGCCATATCTCTTCTCTCTCATCTGAAAACAGAAAGAATGGGGATAGCAGATTTCTTAGCAGCCTTTTGATGTGTAACTTGAGAACCACCAAATGGCATATACCTGGCTAATGCTAAGACAACTGCTTGCACTCCCTTGGATGTGTCCTTTCTCTACTGTCCCTTGGGAAGCAGGACAAACCCTACTTGGATGTGTCATTTTTCCCCCTGCTTCTTTTTCTCTTAATTCCTGTACTTTAGCATTAAAACATTTTTTTAAGGCTGGAACCACATCTCAGCGACAAAGAGCACTTGTTGATCTTGCAGGGGACCCAGGTTCGGTTCCCAGAAACCATGTGACACCTAGCAACATCTGTAACTCCAGTTCCAGTGTTCTGACACCATCTTCTAGCCTCTGAGGTCAACAGGCATACACATGGTATACATGCAAATGTTCAGTCAAAACACACACCTTTTATAAAAATGTATCTTTCCTAAAAATCTTCAACTCTTTTTCATTAATCCTCTACTCCTGAAATTATTTTCATTACAGAAAACAAGAATACAGGTTTTTCCTAAGTGGAGATTCCTAAAACTTCAGGTAAGTTGCTCAGGCTACTGAGAGTGGCAGTGTGGAACCATGTCTTTGTCCCATCCCTGCTGACAAAAGATACAGATGCCCAGAATAAAATCCCCATGCTTACTTTGATTCTGAGAAATTTCTCCTTTTGTAAAAAACAGAAACTAAACAGTTTGCTTCCTTAAGGGTTAATCCAACCAATGCAGCAGATTGGAAACCTGGCTAGGGGATTGTCCATAGGGAGGTGAGTTCACCTTCAGAAAATGTGCATTTTCTTTCCAGAATTCCCACACCATAGGGCAGTCCCTTGGAGCTTAGCCACCATGAGATTTCAACTTAAGCCTGCCCATTTTCAAAAAATAAAACTTTTTCTTTCTTGTAGATGCTGGCCATAGCCTAAGTATGATTTTAAACTCCCTAACTAGGGCTGGAGAGGTGGCTCAGCAGTTAAAAGCACTGAGATTCTGTTCCCAGCACCCACCTGATGGCTCACAACCATAACTCCAGATCTCAGGGAATACAATGCCCTCCATACTATAAACACACAGTATATACATAAAGGTAGACAAGCCACTCATACACATAGAATGAAAGTAAGAAATCTTTACCAAAAACCAAAACTCCCTATCTAACATTTTGGGATTCCTGGCTCTCATTTAGGCTCCTCACCCCTGAATGCGGATGGCTTCTGCCAGGGAGCTGACCTCCGTGCCACGTGCCACCTTATCTCAAGGAGCATGGCTTTTGCCTATTCCATTCTCCTTCCTTCCTTCCTTCCAGGCAATTAATTTATAGCTTTCCTCCCTGGAGTTTTCATTTAAATTCTATAACTTATCTTCAAGCTTCTGTTTGAGTCTGTTTTGTCTCCATGTTTCCATTTCTGATTGTTCTTAAATTATTTTATTAATCAAACTAAAAACCTCAAGAGGGGACCCTGATTTCCCAGGCAGATATATGATGGTTCTGTTGGGACTCCCCAAAATTTGTGGTAACACTCACTTTGGGAGTTGGGGGAGATGTCTACATAGAACTGGCTGTCCTGGAAGTCTCTACATAGACCAGGCTGGCCTCTTGAACTCACAGAGACCCACCTGCCGCTGTCTCCCCAATGCTGGAATTAAAGGTTTGACAGAGAAAATGAAGCCTTCCCTGCACCCCTACACATTATCACTTTTGTTCTGCTTACCTGCTACAGGTAATATATCTTTGTCCACTCTTTTTCTTGGCTGTATTTGTTTTGGCCAAAAGGCTTTGCACTCATCAAGATGTGAACCCATTGTGTTTGATGACAATGAATGTCACATTTTCCACTGTTTGTTGTTGCACTATGGGACCAGTGCTTAGTGTTGGGAGTTAATTTTCAGAAAGACAATTCAGTGAATGGAGGTATGTCATCTTTGAATAATGTGCTCCTGTTCAAAAGTACAATTTCAATAATTACATAACAAAATACTTCCAAATGTTGAATATATATATATATATATATATATATATATATATATATATATATATATATATATGTGTGTGTGTGTGTGTGTGTGTGTGTGTGTGTGTGTGTGTGTGTGTGTCGATGTAATAGTCTGGTAATTGCCTGTGGCTGGATCTTCTGGAGATGTTTTTGGTGTTTTCAGTTAAAACTTGTGCGTGTACTTTTTACTTTACTTGTCTTTCAGCAGTTAAGGGCTGAGTTTCCAATAAGAAAATCAGTGTTCCAATCTACCTCTCCAGGACGTCCTGGCATTATCTACCAACCTCCTCTCTTCATTAAACACGACAGGGCTTTTTCATGTCTGAAAGACTGTTACCAGTACCCTTCCCACTACTTCTCTCAGCTTCCTCAGGTCCTAAATTAGCACTTCTGTCAATCACTACTTCTGCAGCACAGCGTGAGTTGGAAATGGCCTTTAAATACCAGCGCGGAAAACCTAAACTGCGGAAGCGGAAGCGGAAGCGCGGCCCTCTGGGAATTGTAGTTTGGGGGAAGCACAATCAGGCAAGAGGCCGACTTCTCGGCCACCCAAGAGTTTGCGGAGTAAGCCCGCGCGCAGCCTTAAACCATTAAGCCCGTCTGCGCACGCGCAGCCCTGGTGTTCGCAACCGTCATCCTACGGTTTGTGACAAGTGAGGAACTGGGTTTCATCTTAGTCAGGTTCTGGAAACTACGCTCAGACTCCGAGCTTTACTTCCGCAGCTCCAGGGTCTCGAGCGCTAACCAGTCAACCAAGGGAAGAGACTGAAAGTGCACGCAAGGGCCTCTGGGAAGTGTAATCAGCGCGCAGGCGCACTCCCAGTGAAAAGCCACTGCTTTTTGTTTTGCGATTTAGCCGTGAGACGGGGGTCGTTGGTGTGGGAAAGGGGCGGGCTGGGCCGGGGAGGGGAGGCGTCTGAAGCCCCAGTGAAAGCAAAGAGCGGAGAACCACGAAGCAAGTGGTGTGGTTTTTGCTTCTTTTGTCTTGTGGAGTCGCTTCGGGACCAAGCGGGCAGGGCCGACCTCTAGGCATCTGAGGGTCTCTGAGGATCTGGCCCCTGAGTGCAAGCTTTGGCCCAAGACTTGAAATTTGCGAGCTTGGAACGAAGATTTCAGTGATTGAAAACAGCCGAAAACAGCCTGTCCTACATATCCCTTCCTGGGGAAATCCAGGATTGAGAATAGAGTGCAGACTTAGGGCCGAGCCCAGCCGCAACGCAAAGGGAGGGAGGGGCTTCTGTGCCAGCTGCCAAGAACCCAGAAAGCAGGCCTCCATGATTAAACTGATTACCTCTCTGGGTGTCTGTCACCATTCTCATGAGTATATTGTTAATATTGTAAATGTAGAGTTGGAGAGATGCTAAGTAGGAAAAGTACAAACATGAAGAACGGAGTTAATTCCCAACCCCCTGTAAAGCCAGCTGCATAGTGTGCCCGCATGTGTCCATAATCCTAGTTTTCATAGGGCAAGACAAAAGAATCCCTGATATCCAGGAAGAAAAAAAAAGCACCATTAAGCTTCTACAGAAGTAGATTTCCACGTGATCTTAGCCTTCCTGTATCATTATTCCCCTTTAAGTGTTTATACCACTTTGTTCTGTCATCCTTTCCATTCGACTGTACATGCAAGCAAGCAAGCGCACGCGCACGCACACACTCATACACACACTCAACGTTGGACCTTTACAAATTTCCTAGCTTCTCAAGGTTTTTCTAATGAAACAAAGATTCAAAGCTAACATCCACAGATAACAGAAAACATGAAGTTTATCTGTTTAGGTCCAGATTGCCCCAGAATGATTGTTTCCAGCTCCATCCATTTATCTGAGAATTTAATATTTCTTTTTTTTTTTTTTTTTTTTTTTGGTTTTTTGAGACAGGGTTTTTCTGTATAGTCCTGGCTGTCCTGGAACTCACTCTGTAGACCAGGCTGGCCTCAAACTCAGAAACCTACCTGCCTCTGCCTCCCGAGTGCTGGGATTAAAGGCGTGCGCCACCACGCCCAGCATTAATATTTGCTGATAATTTACTAGCTTATAGTATTCCATTGTGTGACGATACAGCGTTTTCATTATCCATTCATTGGTTTATGGATATCTAGGCTGCTTCAATTTCCTGGCTATTGTGAAGAGAGCAGCAGTGAACGTAGATGTGCAGTTATCTCTATAGAAGTATACAGAGTCCTCTGGGTACATACCCGAGTGATGAGTTGGGTGTGTCACAGGTCTATCTCTAGCTTTTTGAGGAACCTCCACACTGATTACATCGTAACTGTTCTGCACAGCCCTCAGCAGTGAATAAGTGCTCCCCTTTCCCTATATCTACACGAGCATTTGTTGCTGGGACTATGGCTTATTCCCACTGTATGTGTAAGAGTGTTTCACACATTTATGTCTATGCATCAGGCACATGCCAGGTGCCCACAAATGTCAGGTCATAGGATCCGTTAGAACTGGAGTTACAGATGGCTGTGAGCTGCCACATAGGAGCCTGGAACTGAACCCAGGTTCTCTACAAAAATAGTAAGTGCTCTTACCACTGAGCCACTACTCCAGCCCCTGGATTATGTTTTCTTGAACTATCTTTTTCCCCTCCTGGCAAGGATTTTGTTTCAGTAGATTAAGCATTCAGGTTGAAGCATCTTTAATCTGAGAATCTAAAATCTTCACACATTTTAAACAAACAAACAAACAAAAAAAACCTATGCAAATATTCCAAACTTTAAAAATCCTTAAAATCTGAAACACTTCTGGTTCCAAGCATCTCACGTAAGAATATTCGTGAATAATTTTGGCCTCACAGGTTCCTACAGGGGTCCAGCCTGATAGTTTTTGCAGATGCTCACTTCCTTACTGCCCAGACACAACTGCTATAAGGATATCTTTAGGAGAGCACTTTCTAGTGGACACTAACTTGTCCGTAATTTTTTGCCACTTTATTGTTAATTCCTCATCATTTTATTCCATTGCTCAGTGATTAACACAATCTCAAGACAAAGGAGCAGCCAGGTGGTGGTGGCGCACGTCTTTAATCCCAGCACTTGGGAGGTAGAGGCAGGCGAATTTCTGAGTTCAAGGCCAGCCTGGTCTACAGAGTGAGTTCCAGGACAGCCAGGACTACACAGAGAAGCCCTGTCTCGAAAAAAAAAAAAAAAAAGACAAAGGAGTAAATGGGCACACATTCAAAGCATGGGTACACTGGGTAAACCGTTAGTCACAGCAGGTCTGAGTAAATGGGCACACATTTAAAGCATGGGTACACTGGGTAAACCGTTAGTCACAGCAGGTCTGAGTAAGGAGTGCGCCAATACCCTTTATACTGTTCTGTGCCTTTCCTAGAAGCTCAACTTTAGAATACAAAGACAGACCTCCCACTGGTTCATTTACACAAAAGAATCTGGAGGTGGACCCCATGCCATCTTGGGCCCTAGCTCAGCAGAGGGTCCCAAGGTCCCCAGAGGACACTCCACGATGCAGGCACCCTAGCACACCCAGGATCTTTAGATCACTGGTGAGGGGAATGCAACATCTGTTCCAAAAAACCCAGAGGGTCTTGTGCACCTTGCCTGCAAGAGGAGAGCTTGCCTGCAGAGAGTGCTCTGACCACCTGTACCCAGGAGAGAGTTGGACGCCCAGGAGTGCTGACAGAGGCTAAAGAATCACAGGAGGAACAAGCTCCAGCCAGAAATAACTAGAACATCTAAGACCAGAGATTACCAGATGGTGAAAGGCAAAGGTAAGAAACTGACTAACAGAAACCAAGATCACTCTGCATCATCAGAACCCAGTACACACACCACAGCGAGTCCTGGACCCCAACACACCCGAAAAGCAAGATTCAGATTTAAAATGGTATCTTATGATGCTGGTAGAGGATTTTAAAAAGTGTATTAATAAGTGGCTTTAAAAATATACAGGAGGCCGGGTGTGGTGGCACACGCCTTTAATCCCAGCACTCAGGAGGCAGAGGCAGGCGGATTTCTGAGTTCGAGGCCAGCCTGGTCTACAAAGTGAGTTCCAGGACAGCCAGGGCTACACAGAGAAAGCCTGTCTCGAAAAACCAAAAAACAAACAAAAGAAAAAATACAGGAGAACACTGCTAAAGATTTACAGGAAAACACTGCTAAACAGGTAGAAGTCCTTAAAGAGGAAACACAAAAATCCCTTAAAGAAATACAGGAAAACACAACCAAAAAGGTGATGGAATTGAACAAAACCATCCAAGATCTAAAAAGGTAAGTAGAAACAATGAAGAAAACCCAAAGAGAGATAGACTCTGGAGATAGAAACCCTAGGAAAGAAATCAGGATCCAAAGATGTGAGCATCAGCAACAGAATACAGGAGATGGAAGAGAGAATCTCAGGTGCAGAAGATTCCATAAAGAACACAGACACAACAATCAAACAAAATGCAAAAAGATCCTAACTAAAAACATCGAGGAAATACAGGACACAATGAAAAGACCAAACCTACGGATAATAAGTATAGATGAGAATGAAGATTTTCAAATAAAGGGCCAGTAAATATCTTCAACAAAATTATAGAAGAAAATTTCCCTAACCTAAAGAGATGCCCATGAACATACAAGAAGCCTACAGATCTCCAAATACACTGGACTAGAAAAGAAATTCCTCCAGACACATAATAATCGGAACAACAAAAGCACTAAATAAAGATAGAATACTAAAAGCAGTAAGGGAAAAGGGTCAAGTAACATATTTATATGGACAATTAGAATTACACCAGACTTCTCACCAGAGACTATAAAAGCCAGAAGATCCTGGACAGATGTTATACAGACACTAAGAGAACACAAATGCCAGCCCAGGGTACTATACCCAGCAAAACTCTCAGTTACCATAGATGCAGAAACCAAAGTATTCTATGAAAAAACCAAATTCACACAATATCTTTCCACGAAACCATGGACTAAGGCTGATCTTCAATAACAACACAAATAATAAAAACACAACATTCACATGGAAGCTGAAGAACACTCTACTCAATGATACCTTGGTCAAGGAAGAAATAAAGAAAGAAATTAAAGACATTTTAGAGTTTAATGAAAATGAAGCCAAAACATACTCAAACTTATGGGAAAACAATGAAAGCAATCCTAAGAGGAAAACTGATAGCCCTGAGTGCCTCCAAAAAGAAACTAAAGAGAGCATACACTAGCAGCTTCACAGCACACCTAAAAGCTCTAGAACAAAAGGAAGCAAATTCATCCAAGAGTAGACAGCAGGATATTATCAAACTCAGGGCTGAAATCAACCAAGTGGAAACAAAAAGAACTATTCAAAGAATCAACCAAACTAGGAGCTGGTTCTTTGAGAAAATTGACAAGATAGATAAACCCTTATCCAGACTAACAAGAGGGCACAGGGACAGTATCCTAATTAACAAAATCAGAAATGAAAAGAAAGTCATAACAACTGAACACGAGGGAATCCAAAGCATCATCAGATCCTACTATAAAACCTAAAAATAAATGGAAAACCTAGATGAAATGGACAAATTTCTAGACAGATACCAAGTACCAAAGTTAAATCAGGATCAGATTAATGACCTAAACAGTCCCATTTCCCCTAAGGAAATAAAAGCAGTCATTAATAGTCTCCCAACTAAAAAAAGCCCAGGACCAGATGGGTTTAGTGCAGAGTTCTATCAGACCTTCAAAGAAAACCTAATTCCAACTCTTCTCCAACTATTCAACAAAATAGAAACAGAAGGTACTCTACACAATTCATTCTATGAAGCCACAATTACTCTAATACCTAAACCACACAAAGATCCAACAAAGAAAGAGAACTTCAGACCAATTTCCCTTATGAATATCAATGCAAAAATACTCAATAAAATCCTCCCTAACCGAATCCAAGAACACATCAAAACAATCATTCATCATGACCAAGTAGGCTTCATCCCAGGAATGCAGGGATGGTTTAATATACAGAAATCCATCAACATAATCCACTATATAACAAACTCAAAGACAAAAACCACATGATCATCTCGTTAGATGCTGAGAAAGCATTTGACAAAACCCAGCACCCATTCAGGATAAAAGTCTTGGAAAATTCAGGAATTCAAGGCCCATACCTAAACATAATAAAAGCAATATACAGCAAACCAGTAGCCAATATCAAAGTAAATGGAGAGAAACTTGAAGCAATCCCACTAAAATCAGGGATTAGACAAGGCTGCCCACTTTCTCCCTACCTATTCAATATAGTACTTGAAGTCCTAGCCAGAGCAATTTGACAGCAAAAGGAGATCAAGGGAATACAAATTGGAAAGGAAGAAGTCAAAATATCACTGTTTGCAAATGATATGATAGTATATATAAGTGACCCTAAAAATTCCATGAGAGAATTCCTAAGCCTGATAAACAGCTTCAGTGAAGTAGCTGGATATAAAATTAATTCAAACAAATCAGTGGCCTTTCTCTACAGAAAGGATAAACAGGCTGAGAAAGAAATTAGGGAAACAACACCCTTCACAATAGTCACAAATAATATAAAATACCTTGTGTAACTCTAACTATGGAAGTCAAAGATCTGTATGATAAGAACTTCAAGTCTCTGAAGAAAGAAATCAAAGAAGATCTCAGAAGATGGAAAGATCTCCCATGCTCATGGATTGGCAGGATTGATATAGTCAAAATGGCTATCCTGCCGAAAGCAATCTACAGATTCAATGCAATCCCCATCAAAATTCCAACTTAATTCTTCACTGAGTTAGAAAGGGCAATGTGCAAATTCATCTGGAATAACAAAAACCTAGGATAGCAATAACTATCCTCAACAATAAAAGAACCTCTGATGCAATCACCATGCCTGACCTCAAGCTTTACTACAGAGCAATTGTGATAAAAACTGCATGGTACTGGTACAGCAACAGACAGGTAGATCAATGGAATAAAATTGAAGACCCAGAATTGAACCCACAATCCTATGGTTACTTGATCTTTGACAAGGGAGCTAAAACCATCCAGTGGAAAAAAGACAGCATTTTCAACAAACGGTGCTGGCACAACTGGCAGTTAGAATGTAGAAGAATGCAAATTGATCCATTCTTATCTCCTTGTACAAAGCTCAAGTCTAAGTGGATCAAAGACCTCCAAATAAAACCAGAGACACTGAAATTTATAGAGGAGAAAGTAGAGAAAAGCCTCAAAGACATGGGCACAGGGGAAAATTCCTAAACAGAACAGCAATGGCCTGTGCTGTAAGATCAAGAATCGACAAATGAGACCTCATAAAATCACAAAGCTTCTGTAAGGCAAAAGATACTGTCAATAAGACAAAAGGGCAACCAACAGATTGGGAAAGGATCTTTACCAATCTTAAATCTGATAGGGGACTAATATCCAATATATATAAAGAGACTCCGGAAAAATCAAATAGCCCTATTAAAAAATGAGGTACTGAGCAAAACAAAGAATTCTCAACTGAGGAATACCAAATAACTGAAAAGTACCTGAAAAAATTTTTCAACATCCTTAATCATCAGGGAAATGCAAATCAAAACAACCCTGAGATTCCATCTCACACCAGTAAGAATGGCTAAGATCAAAAATTCAGGTGACTGCAGATGCTGGCGAGGATGTGGAGAAAGAGGAACACTCCTCCATTGTTGGCAGGATTGCAAGATGGTACAACCACTCTGGAAATCAGTCTGGTGGTTCCTCAGAAAACTGAACATAGTACTCTGGGCATGTACACTGAAGATGTTCCAACTTGTAATAAGGACACATGCTCCACTATGTTCATAGCAGCCTTATTTATAATAGCCAGAAGCTGCAAAGAATCCAGATGTCCCTCAACAGAGGAATGGATACAGAAAATGTGGTACATTTATACAATGGAGTACTACTCAGCAATTAAAAATGAATTCATGAAATTCTTAGGCTAATGGATGCATCTGGAGGACATCATCCTGAGTGAGGTAACCCAATCACAAAAGAACACACATGATATATACTCACTGATAAGCAGATTTTAGCCCAGAAACTTAAAATACCCAAGATACAATTTGCAAAACACATGAAACTCAAGAAAAAGGAAGACCATATTGTGGATATTTCACTCCTTCTTAGAATGGGGAATGAAATACCCATGGAAGGAGTTACAGAGACAAAGCTCGGAGCTGAGACGGATTGAAGGACCATCCAGAGACTGCCCCACCCAGGAATCCATCCTATATACAACCACCAAACCCAGACACTATTGCATATGCCAGAAAGAGTTGGCTGACAGGACCCTGACACAGCTATCTCTTGTGAGGCTATGCCAGTGCTTGGCAAATACAGAAGTGGACGCTCACATTCATCTTTTGGATGGAACACAGGGCCCCTAATGAAGGAGCTATAGAAAGTACCCAAGAAGCTAAACGGGTCTGCAACCATATAGGTGGAACAACAATATGAAGTAACCATTACCCCCACTCCCAGCTGTGTCTCTAGTTGCATATGTAGCATAGGATGGCCTAGTCGGCCATCAATAGGAAGAGAGGCCCTTGGTCTTGCTAAGATCATATGCCCCAGTACAGGGAAATGCCAGGGCCAGGAAGCAGGAGTGGGTGGATTGGGGAGCAGGGCTCAGGGAGGGTATAGGGGGCTTTGGGGATAGCATCTGAAATGTAAATGAAGAAAATATCTAATAGAAAGGAAGGATATGAGGGAGGGGAGAGAGGAAGAGAGAGGGGAGAGAGAGA
The DNA here is from genome assembly GCA_902729485.2 of Mus minutoides. Classification (NCBI taxonomy): domain Eukaryota; kingdom Metazoa; phylum Chordata; class Mammalia; order Rodentia; family Muridae; genus Mus; species Mus minutoides. The sequence goes on along the minus strand of LR749992.1, from coordinate 635,094 downwards.
GAGAGAGAGAGAGAGAGAGAGAGAGAGAGGAAGAACGAATGAACCAACCTGGAGGTGGAGTACCAGGATGTAGCACAGGAAAATCTATGGCAATGGGGGAAAATAGGGTGACAAGTCACTATTTGTAGTAGTTAGGAAAACACTTTTAGACTTGTTTTTACCAAAAGAAAACTTAGATCAGCAGAGAAAAGCACCTAAATATGCAGTGCCAGGATCTTTACAGGTGATGAGGCCATCTGATCAGTTTTCTAAGGCAGTGGTTCTCAACCTTCCTAATGACCCTTTATACTCTTCATGTTGTGGTGACCCCCCCCCCATCATACAATTGTCATTGCTATTTCTAACTATAATTTGGTAGTTATGAATCATAATGTAGATATCTGATATGCAGGATGTCTGATATGTGGCCCCAAGTTGAGCCATTGCTCTGAGGCTTTATGAATGGAAGTGATTTGTGTCTTCTCCCAGGTAAAAGAGAATAGGCTTCTCCACATGTTCCAAGAATCCCATAGAAAGCTACAGCAGGGATGGTGTCTGGATCCGAGACTCACTCACTGTAGGGAAGAAAATGTCCCATCACCAACAGTCAAGGAAGCAGCTGCACAGTCACAAAACAATGAGCTATAATATGAATGAAGAAATAAATACTTTATTATGGTAAGTAAGTAAGCCTCTGATTGGGGAGTTACACAAATTGCCTACTCAGACGCTGACAGAAAAAGACATCCTTTTTGTATCTGCAGGGCAATTATATTTATGGTCAGGCAATAGAAACAGTGTTGTAATCTGAAATTAAAAGCAAAACCACAAGATCATCTATGTAGGCCATATTTGGTTCTCTCAGCTCGGATACAGATCATTTCTTCAACCTGTATGTTTGTACCCCTTAACAAATACATTTAATGTGGTAGCAAGCTCTCAGATACTCAGCTGAGAAGTTTTACAAAACAATACTTGCCTTTACTGCATGATGCATTCTGATCTACTTTTCTTCCACTTCACTGTTCTGTAATACCAGTGGCCATCCACTGACTGGACCTCACAACTCACTAATGGGCTGAAACCCAGTCTGAAATCAGCATATTTTGTGATCTTTGCAAGCCACTCCACATATGAAGACATGACTTGAACTAAGAAACAGCTTTTGCTCTTAAGGATTCAGAAGTAAACCTGTTACCACGTACTTACAAAAAGGCCAGAAGAGATGGCAAGAATTATGTGTGAACAAACAGGGAGCTCAAGGAGAAGCAACTGAGGCAAGGAGGGCTCAAGAAAGTGCCAATAGATCGCATTTAAGGCAATGCAACACTTTGTACAATGTCAAATGACCAGAGTATAAGTGGTATTAAAATACTGTAGAAATGAAGTCTTCCCTCACATCTGATGGTTACAGAATATAACATCAGACCAAAGTGTGTTTTTAAGATGAGGGCCCTGCCCCTTTCCAGTTCTTTTCATCACATTAGCATCCAGAAAATAAGTACAGATGTGCCTGTAGAAACACCTCAAGAATCCACTACCACTCATGAGCCTTAGGGTCACTCATGATACAACCGTCATATCATGGGACAGTCTTAGCAGAGTTGCTTAGCCTTATACCTCAGATCGTATAAGGAAAACCACCCACACACTAGAAGCTGCCAATTCTCCCACCAGTGAGTTTGCTTCTGGCAGAGAAGGGCTCCGAGTGTGGCTTTGTTTTGTGTTTTTGTATGTGACTCTTGTGGTGCTTGACCACAACCAAGCTGAACTGGAAGGGTTCCTAGCAGCCCTGGCTCCCATAGCATGTCTCACTGCCATGACTCTTGTGATGCTCCACAAGGTTCGAGATCCATGCGAAGGCCTCCCCACATTCACTGCATGTGTAGGGCTTCCCTTGAGATGCATCAGACTCATCAGCTGCAGGGCATCCCCCAGCAGAAGTTCCTGAGTCCTGCCCAGAATCATGACCATCCACATGAAGCACTTTCCCTGCATCAAATGGCAGCTGGTAGCTGCTGGTGCTGGAAAGACACTCAGGGGCCATTTCATCCTCGTCATCTGGATGGGGCCTCTTTGTCCCAGTACCTTGATGTGGCCTATCCTTGTCCTGGGCTGACTGCTGGATGACTGACTGCCTCTGGGGACTGGTCGGGCTTGAATCTTCACCCTCGGCGGCATCCAGAGACTTCGGAGGTTGCTGTTCCTCCTCCAGGGCAGTATCCAGTGAAGCACTAACAGGAACAGCCCCTGAAAAACTCTCCATCAGTGTCTCCCCGAAAGAGACTTCCTCACACACATTTCCTTTGCTTTCCTGCTGCCTGGCGTTGTCTGAAACAAAGTCACAATGTGAGCAGTCCTATTTCCCAGACTCTGAGTCATAAACTGACTTGAGCAAAAATCAAGGAAAATATAATAAATTGTGAGGCCCAAAGGGCTAAGCACAGGGGAAGGGGCATCAGCTAAGAACTCTTGACATGCACAGCCTAATCCTCTTTACAACTCAAGGCATCACACAGTGTAGTACCATGAGCCTCACAAGACCCATTATCTGCTCTTCCCTCTCCCAATCTACATGCCCTTCTTTCTTTGACACTCAGAATGCCTGCTGAGCTCAATGCTAACCATCACTCCCAGAGTGTTTTGTAGGTAAAGGTGACCATGTATATTCTGGTCAGAAATTCAAATGTTAAGAAGGAGCCTCCTGTGGATGAAGATCTGAAGCCATCTTTCTTGACTAAAGTGACTTGGTAATGGAGGATATGAGATGATTCAGGGACAAGTGTGTCACTGGTAAGAACTAAATGAGTGGTGGCAAGCTATCCAGTTCTACCCACGATGCTCAATGAGCCACTATAGTCTCTGGCTTGACCCTGGAACAGTAGCATGCACACAAAACATGCAGAGGTGTGGTATGTGCTTTTACCCTCTAGGATTCTCCCCATAAAACCCAGAGGCACCTGTGAGAAAGCCAAAGCCAATCCTTTAGAGAGGCAATCAGAAAAACCAAGGTCTACAGCCACACTTCAGCTCCAAGAGCCAGTGTGACTGGGCAGCATGTGGAGAGATGACTGGGACATCTGTGCCCTAGATAGGCCTCTGAATGAATATGACTGTGTGTGACCCTCAGAACCACCTAAAAGGAGCAGAAGGGCTACGGAGTTGAGCTTCGTCAATTGACAGATCATTTAAGTGTGTAATCTTTTGGGTGACATGCTTTATAGGAGTTCATTATGCTGCGAGAAATAATGAAATGGCATTCTTCCTCCACACAGTGGATAGGAAAATGATTAAAGTCAAAGCTGGAGTCTTTGCTGAGGCTAATGAAAGTGTTACGCACCCACCAGGCCCATATCACCTTGTAACTCAACCTTACCTGGGAGGCTGCCCCCTGGCAGTTTTTCCATCGCACAAGGTTCCTCTGTCTCCAGCATGGAAGTTGGACCAGCCTGGGAAAACTGACACCCTGAGGTTTAGAGGGGAAAAAAAAGAAAGAAAAAAAAAAGTAAAGGAAAAACTGACAAAAAAAGCTAGGAGGCTTCATGTCTAGGAGGCTTCACGTCTCGTTGGATCTCTGGGACAAAGATTGCAACTACCTTCTTCTCTGCATCAGGACAATTCCTATCCCGACTACCACCATCAAAGCTGCCCTCTAGTCAGAACCCCTGGAAAGCTGAGGTTTCTAAAGAAGGCACCGAGGCAAAGAGGAAGATCTTAGGTGAGGCTGGAGGCTACCTATGGAGCAGCTAGAAAATGGGTAATGTCTAGAGTGGAGCAAAGTTGAAGACTGAGCCCTAAATGGGCTCAGTAGCAGAGCAATCCTCAGTACCAATAAAAGTAAAATACAAAATTAGAACCTAAATAAATAAATAACCTCAAGAGTCTAGATATGAGCATCCCTACAAATAAAGATTCCAGAGAAGCGCTTCAGTGAAAGACCATTCCTGAGGCCCAGCTCTGCACAAACAAGGTGAGAGTCCTAGAGGCTTTAAGTCAGGAGGCCTTCCCAAATTCAGATTTTTCAGTTCTCATAGGCCAGGGCTGCAAACAGAAAGCCCCAGATGGAACTCAAAAGTGTTGACCAAAAGAAGTGGAGACCTTGGCAAGCAAATCCTAATTCAAAGCCACTTAAAACATATTCAGCTTCAAACACTTAAATCACCCTTGGTGTCCCAACTACAGTTCCTGGGACAGGGTCAGAATCCTCCATGACAACAGTTCTGGAAGAGGATGAAGGGTGGAACGTGAGCCAGTAGGAGGTGGGTCTCACCCCACAGGAGCAGCTTGCTGTAATTCGTCAGGTTATCCTCTGTGGGATCCAGGTGGTCCCATTCCGACTGTAGAGGCCCCTGTGGAAATGATAATGAATTCTAGAACAGCAGCTCTAGCCCACCCTAAACTACACTAAGGCAATACCCTTCCTTAGGTTCTACCCTTGTGTTTTCTCAAGGGCAGCTTTCTCAGCCACAGCACTATAGACATTAGGCCCATAATCCTTTGCTGTGCCAGAGTGTTACTATTGAGAGAAGGAATAAAGTCAACAGTCAAAAGGGAAAGGCCATGTGAGCTGCTAGGCAAGATCAGCCTCCCAGGGCCAAGAGAAGCCCCTTCACCCACCTGCAGCTCAGCTGTGGCAGAGCTGGCCTCTTCACTCTTTTCTCCCTCTGTATGCTCTTGATCCAAAGGCACAGATTCCAGAGTAGGCCAGGCTGGTAGAAGGGGAGCTGAGGAAACAAGTTCTCAGTGGCTATGTAACTCCAAAATAAGTGTATCCCACACCCTCCCACAGAGGCCCCAGGACAAATGTAGAAAAAAACTACTCCTGCACACACAGGTTCCAAAGCTCAATGAACACTCTATTTGTCTGCAATTGACAAACCAGGGTGCACACAAAAATAAAAAACCATAAAGACATTCAAGCTCATCAGTGACCTAGAAATGCCAACTCAGATCACGAAGGAAGGACTCCTTTTTTGTGTCAACTAGATTGGTAGAAATGTTAAATAACAAACAGAGCAAGTGGGCACCATTCTATGCTGGCTTGGAGTATATCACAAAGGTTTTAAATAATCACAGGAATGTTAAAGTGTATGTGTCCTCTGGCCAGTGGTTGTTAGGAAACCATGCCACACAGGCTAGAGTGCAAGAGTAAGGCTAGGATACTGTAGCCTATTTTAAAAAGCAAAAGAGAAAGACTGAGTATATATACAGAATGCTGAGCAGCTGAGGAACCAAAACTTTGACCACAGCTGCCCCATTTGAATAACAAATGACAGGGCACAAGTACACCATGGTCGCACAGTATTCTGTACACATATATGATGCACAGAAAGACACCAAAGGACATGCTCCATGTAATGGTCTGAATATGCTTGGCCCAGGGAGTGGTACTATTAGGAGGTGTGGCCTTGTTAGAGGAAGTGTGCCATTGTGGTTATGGGCTTTAAGACCCTCATCCCAGCTCCCTAGAAGCCAGTCTTCTCCTAGCAGCCTTCAGATGAAGATGTAGACCTCTCAGCTCCTCCTACACCATGCCTACCTGGACACTGTCATGCTCCTGCCTTGACAATAATGGACTGAACTTCTGAGCCTGTAACCCAGCCTCAACTTAATGCTGTCCTTATAAGAGTTGCTTTCGTCATGGTATCTGTTCACAGCAGTAAAACCTTAAGAAACTCTAGGGTAGAGTAAGGAGAAAAATAATTTTTGGCAGTAGAGAGTGAGGGTTTGACTTAGAGCCTCATGCTGCTAATGGGAAGCATCCTACGCTGACACTGAATTATATCCACAATGACATTATTTCTTGGTTGATACCCATGTAGGGCTGACTTATTTTGTAAAGCAAATTGAGGGAAAAAATGCATACTAACATACACAAGAATCTACAGAAGTAAGTCCCAACTGTGGTTCAGACAGCCATGCCTTGCTACCTGACTTCCCCCTGGCTTTTATGCTTCCTCCACCAACCATATCCTCCCTTTCCCAACCACAGAGCCCATGTACCACCTCCGTGAAGGCCAAGGCAAGAGGATCGCTGCTACTTACAAGTATCACGGCGTACCAGGATGTCCCTAGGTCTTAAGTTTCTGTTAGGACTTAGCAACCCACATGGTAGCAGCAGGGGCTCAGGACACCTCTCATAGTCTCCCTCGCTGAATGACGATGATGACCCACCCGGGGAACACAACATCATTCCTGTGTACAATCAAGGCAATAGTGATTCCAATAGGTTGAGACACAGCAAATCCACAATGGGCTAGATATGGACCCAAGGCATGACCTGAGCCCCTAGGCTAGAGACCATCACCACCCATCTCTCAGGTCCCACCCTTAGATACAGAGAAAACCTCCAGCTACCAATCGACCCAGAATATTTACCTAGTTTTTAAGAGCCTGGTACCTGCCCTCCAAACATCTGGAAAGCAAATGTGAGGGCAGGAACCCAAGGCAGTGAGTGTCCTAGTCCATGAGGCAAGCCTGATGGAAATGCCACTGGGCACAGAGGAGGGGACTTGGATCCCTGGTGACTGAGGAGCTCCCTTACCAGCTCAGGGATGGTTGTCTCTGTGCCCCTTAACACATGGGGTGACTACACTCTCAGGAAAGCCACGGCTGGGGTCTGAACTCTATGTTGCAGATTCCACTCCTTCCAGGACCTCCTGCCCGTCTCCTCTAAGGCATGCTTTCTTCTGGGGTGGCAGCCTCACCTGGCTCCTCCAGGATGTCAGAGATACCCTCCACCAGGGAGGCAGCTTTCTTGCAATTCTCGGGATACTGGGCTACCACCCAGGGACGGACCCTGTCTGGCAAGATGCCCAGGAACTGCTCTAGAACGAGCAGCTCCAGGATCTGCTCTTTGGAGCAGGCCTCGGGCCTCAGCCACTGGCGGCACAACTCATGAAGCCTGGCCAAAGTCTGGTGAGGCCCAGCTGCCTCCTGGTAGACAAACTCCCGGAAGCGCAGGCGGGAAAACTCAAGGTCAGCAGCAGATCTCTCAGTGATAGTTTCTGTTTCCTTCAGTTGGCTAGGCTTTTCCTGTTGGTTGCATTGATCCTGCTGGCTAGGCTTTTCCTGTTGGCTGAGTTCTGCCTGTTGGATGAGTTGATCCTTCTGGCTAGGCACTTTCTGTTGGCCAAGTTCCTTCTGTTGGGTGGGCTGATCTTTCTGGCTAGGCTCTTGCTGTTGGCTGAGCTCCTCCTGCTGGCTGGGTTCACTGTAGCCTACCTGCTGAATTGGCTTCTCTTGCTGAATAAATTCTTCCTTTTGGGTGGACTTATCCTGCTGAATGAACTCCTTCTGCAGAAGCAATTCCTTCTGGATGGGCCTCACCTGATGAATGAGTTCATGTTGGATGGAAGCAGCCTGCTGAACGGGCTCCTCCTGCTGAATGAATTCTTCCTTTTGGATGGGCTTATCCTGCTCAATGGGCTGCTCCTGCTGGATGAGTTCTTCCTGTTGGATGGACTTATCCTGCTGCATGAGTTCTTCCTGTTGGATGGGCTTATCCTGCTCAATGGGCTCTGTCTGCTGGATGAGTTCTTCCTGTTGGATGGACTTATCCTGCTGTATGAGTTCTTCCTGTTGGATGGGCTTATCCTGCTGTATGAGTTCTTCCTGTTGGATGGGCTTATCCTGCTCAATGGGCTCTGTCTGCTGGATGAGTTCTTCCTGTTGGATGGACTTATCCTGCTGTATGAGTTCTTCCTGTTGGATGGGCTTATCCTGCTCAATGGGCTCTGTCTGCTGGATGAGTTCTTCCTGTTGGATGGGTTCATCCTGCTGCATGGGTCCTTCCCCCTGGCTGGGCTCTTCCTGCCGCACGGGGACATCCTTCTGGCTGGGCTCTTCCTGCTGCACGGGGACATCCTTCTGGCTGGGCTCTTCCTGCTGCACGGGGACATCCTTCTGGCTGGGCTCTTCCTGCCGCATGGGGACATCCTTCTGGCTGGGCTCTTCCTGCTGCACGGGGACATCCTTCTGGCTGGGCTCTTGACGTTGAACAGACTCTTCCTCTTGACTGGGCTCATCCTGTTGACTAGGTTCTTGCTGCTCACCGAGTTCTTCTCCCTGGTGGGGAGGATTATCCTGCTCACTGAATTCTTCCCTCTGATTGGGCTCATCCCTCTGACCAGTTTCCAGCAGCTGGATGGGTTCTTCTTTCTGGATGACTTCATCCTGCCTCCCGCATTCCTCCTGCTGGCCAGGCTCTTCCTGCTGTGCTGTATCTTTTGACCGCAGGGTAGATGGTTCAGGTTGGGGTGGAGAGCTTCTAGGGGAGGCTAACACCCTCTCCAAAGGCAGCATCTTCACAGGCTGCCACAGAATATAACTGTGCCAAGAACTCAGCAAAGACGGCAAAGATAACAGGGTAACCAGGAGAGGTCAGCAGTTCCTGAGGAAAAGCAAAGGACATCAACAAAACAGATGCCCACATAGTGAAACCCCAGCTATAAACCTAGATGAATATACCATACAATATCAGTAAATTCATTTTTTCTATGTATATTGTATATATATGATGTAAGTCGTATCACACCAAATCAGATTTATCCCCAAAATCCAACATCACTATAATATCTAAGTCTTTATTATTGGGACTTTAGTTCCCCAAAACAAGAAGGATCTCAGTGCAGCATTGTTCTTCTCATTAAAGCTACTAGATCTTGGGCTGGAGAGATGGCTCAGCAGTTAAGATCACTGACTGCTCTTCCAAAGGTCCTGAGTTCAAATCCCAGCAACCACATGGTGGCTCACAACCACCGGTAATGAGATCTGACGCCCTCTTCTGGTGCATCTGAAGACAGCTATAGTGTACTTACATATAATAATAAATCTTAAAAAAAACAAACAAACAAAAAAAAAAAAACAAAAAAAAAAAACTTCTAGTCTAGATCTCATAAACAACTACCAAACCCAGACACTATTGCATATGCCAGCAAGAGTTTGCTGAAGGGACCCTGATATAGCTCTCTCGTATGAGGCTATGCCAGTGCCTGGCAAATACAGAAGTGGATGCTCACAGTCATCTATTGGATGGAACACAGGGCCCCTAATGAAGGAGCTATAGAAAGTACCCAAGGAGCTAAAGGGGTCTGCAATCCTATAGGAGGAACAACAATATGAACTAACCAGTACCTCCCAGAGCTCGTGTCTCTAGTTGCATATGTAGCAGGGGATGGCCTAGTTGGCCATCAATGGGAGAAGAGGCCCTTGGTCTTGCTAAGATTATATGCCTCAGTACAGGGGAATGCCAGGCCCAGGAAGTGGGAGTGGGTGGGTAGGGGAGCAGGGTGGGGGTTGGGTATAGGGGACTTTCGGAGAGGAAACTAGGAAAGGGGATAGCATTTGAAATGTAAATGAAGAGAATATCTAATAAAAATTAAATATAAAAACAAAAAAACAAAAAACTACTAGATCTCAGAGCTGGGGAGATGGCTAAGTAGTTCAGGACACTTGCTGCTCTGGCAGAATACCCAGATTCGATTTCCAGCATCTACATGGTGGCTCCCCTCTATAACTATGGTTCCAGGGCATCTGATGATTCCTTTGACCTCTGAGGGCATCAGGCATGCATGTATCACATACATGAAGGAAAAACACTACCACACATAAACTCCAAAACCCACCCAAACCCAGTACACCATTGTCCTCTGCAGGACCATTAAAGGAACGGTTTTGGTTTTTTTCCTTCTAAAAATAATTGAGGAATTCAAAATAAAATCTGCCCATGACAACAGTTAACACCCTCAAAAATATCACCCACTGTCTCCCTACTTAACCCCAGCTTACCCTACAGGCACCTTTCTCATATTTTACAGGGCTGAACTCTGAAGTGGTGCCTCAAGGTTCATCGTCCCAACATGTCCTCTCACACACACTTCTTTTATACTACTTTATATCTGCATACTGCTTGTCTCCCAAACTGAAACCTTATCCCTAAGAGAGCAGGGTTATTTATAGACAGGTCACTATAGGCCCAGCAGCTCTGGCTTCGGTATTATTTCACTATACCTTTTATGAAATGTATGTCTTTATTAAAGAGCATCCTATGTATGTCTAATGGCCAATATGGAATCTCATACCCATCTATCTGGGGTCATTTAGGACATATTTGAAGAATTCTATTTGAAGAATAAATGAAAGAATAGAATAACCTAGCTACAGGGACAGCCTCACCCCAACAATGGCAGTACCCATTCCTTTTTGCCCCAGTATCTGCACTGAGGATCTTTAGACCACCCACTAGCACTTAGCATTTTCTTATGATCTCTTTATCTCTGAGGGTAGGTAAACTGCCTGCTTTCCTTATAGCTCTCAGGTAAGAGCCCTACCTGGCTCCATCATGTCATCATCTGTCCCTATCTTCATCATCCTAACATTATTGTTTTTTTGTTTGTTTGTTTTTCGAGACAGGGTTTCTCTGTATAGCTCTCTGGCTGTCCTAGAACTCACTTTGTAGACCAGGCTGGCCTTGAACTCAGAAATCCGCCTGCCTCTGCCTCCCAAGTGCTGGGATTAAAGGTGTGCGCCACCACGCCCAGCTATAACTTTGCTTTCTTTACCCATCAGGCACATTCATCCTACACAGAACTTGTGTCCACAAAGTAACTATAAACTTGCTAAGATGTCCACACACACAGGTTTATCAAACCAGGCCCTCTTGAGGGCTCATGTCATCTTCGCAGTCTCACAAGCCTCTACATGTAGACAAAGAATAAACCCAAGGTGTAGGTGGGGCGAACATTCAGTGAGTACTGGGCTCAGGATTCTACCTACAAACTGACATAGCTGCTCCATCCTTCTTGCTCCAAATTCCTCCTGAAGTTCTCCCTGCCTAGAGCCTCTAACTGGTCCTCCCCACATCCACTTCACCACTGCGGTCATCACATCAGCATCACCTCTCTGCTTTTCAGGTAGCACAGCAGCCCTCAGTGTTGGAATCCATCTCCTCCTCTACCTGCCCTGCTCTGCCCTGCTCTGAACACAGAAAAGGTATGGGGCCCAAGGACTAAGTAGAAGCACACATAAGCCAATAGCCTAATCCGTGGAGGACCCTGTCAGCCCCTAGGAATAGGAAAGAACCATATGCCCCCATTTCCTTTGCCTAAAAAGAAAACTCCTATGGCAATAGGAGGCAACAGCCCTGCCTGAACAGCCAGAGGCCCCTCTTCACAATGAACAATGGGTGTCAGGACCAGGGGAATAAGACCACCTTGAGAATCGCAAAAGAGCTCTACTCCTGAGCATGCTTTACTTGCTCTACCTGGCCCTAGACCTGGTTACACTGCTACAAGGACTAATTGGCAGAAAGAAGACCTAGTGAGACCAAATAGCCTGAATGAAGTCACACTCCCAGGACAAATAAGACAGAGATTTTGGCACACCATGATGCAGAATGAGCATTTCATGGCTGCCCAAAAGTCTCCTTGGATGGGTTGTCCTGGACTCCAGCCCACAGATTTCAGGAGTCAAAGAAGTATGGATCAGGCAGGTGTTGAGGATTGTATTCTAGGCCTGAATGCTGAAGCTGACAAAAGTGGATGGGTGGACAGCTGAGCTAGGAGAATCCCCAAAAAATCATTGCAGCTCTTGCCTTAGCAGAAAACAAACCCGCCTTCTCAGGCCCTGTAAATCTTTTCTAACCACTAGGATCTGATGATAATGAACACTAATCTCACTGGGACATCAGAAATTAATCACGCAGTCTCCCCTTTACTCACAGATATTAACATAAATTACAAAAAAATACAAATGACCTTTAAAAAGAATGCAAAAGCACACACAATGGATCATTATTAAAAGAGTTGCTTTCT
>LR749992.1:581406-623202 GCA_902729485.2 Mus minutoides | reverse complement strand
GAGCACCCGACCGCTCTTCCGAAGGTGATGAGTTCAAATCCCAGCAACCACATGGTGGCTTACAACCACCCGTAACAAGATCTGACGCCCTCCTCTGGTGCGTCTGAAGTCAGCTACAGCGTACTTATGAAGAATAATAAGAAATGAATCCTTGGACTGGAGAGACCAACCGGAGCAAGCCAGGCTGTCCGGAGCGAGCAGAGCCGAATGGGGACAGCCGGAGCAAGCGGGGACGCCGGAGCTAGCAGGGCCGGAGCGAGTGGGGCCGAACGGGGACGGCCGGAACGAGCAGGGCCAAACCGGAGCAAGCGGAGCCGATCGGAGCGAGCGGGGCTGGCTGGAACAAGCCGGGGCCGTACGGGGGCGGCCGGGAGCAAGTGGGGCTGGCCGGAGCGAGCGGGGTCGAGCAGAGCGAGCAAGGTTGACCGGAACAAGGGAATTAAAAAAAAAAAAAAAAAAAAAAAAAAAGAGTTGCTTTCTGTAGTCTCTGCCAAAAATATGCTCTATATTCTCATATGACGTGACACAGAGTCGAAGTCGAACAGATGTCCTAAACAAACTGACCAGGGTTGCCAAAAACAAACAAACAATCAAACAAACAAACTCAAATTCACAAGACCCAAACATCAAGATAAACAAAGGCTCACTTCGATATTGGGCCCTATTCTGGCTCCAGACCAGGAGAGAAAACCTCCACAAGACACTGCCAGCATATGGAAGGAAGATCTTGAAACATCCACTGTGGCCTCTGAGATACAAAGGAACATAAGGGAGGGAAGGATTGCACATGGAAGCAGTGGAGGAGGAAAAAAGAATAGGCAAGGAACTGAGACAACACTAACAGACCCTGCACACAGAGTAGGAAGGACTTCTACGACCTTGGAAAGCCAGCCCCAAGTGGTCCATAACACCCCTTACCTGCCCCTTCATAGAGCAGCCCTGGGAAAACTAATGTTCTCTACTCCTCTCCAAGCCCTCTAGGTCAGGACAGCACCTAAAACACCATTTTCACCCCTCTTCCCTGAAAGGGGTCCCTACAGAGAAGCCCAAAAGTGTTCTCTACCCCCATAACAGAATGGACCCCTGCACTCTAAAGCCCCGTGTTACCCCCTCAGTCCAGTGTAATCTCTCCTACAAGCCTCCCCCACTTTCCTACTCTCCCACCCCCATGGATCTACGGACACCCTCAACCCTGACTCTCCAGGACACAAAGACAGGGGTCCCCAAACCCTCCTTGGCCTTTATACGCTCATCTTTCCCCTCTGTGAACTTCCCATCTCTACCAAAACCTGCACCCACCTTCACCTAATGCCCTCCTCTCTTCCTCGGCCGCATTCTTCCACCCTGAAGCACTGGGCCTTCACCCAGTCAGGATCTCTTAACCTTGCCCCCTGCCCGTTGCACACCTGGAAACCACACCCCCAACACCCTAGCACATCCCACGTGTCTTCCAGATACCTCTTTCCGACACAATACTAACTTACTGCGTTACCAAGCCACAATCCCACACGTGGTACTACCCACGCCACACGTTAGAGCCACACCCCCAATCCTGCCTCATCCCAAGCCACACTCAGACGGTGCCCGCTCTACACGCTTGCGTTGCTACAGTCGCCTACAGCGCTCTTGGGCCACACCCCCACCCAAAAGCCTTAAGGCCTCCCACACAGCTGGACACGTGGGAGCCATCAGTCTTGCTCTCACGGCCTCAAATTCAAACGCAGCCAAGGCCACATCCCCACGCAAGAGCTTTTAGCTCCCCTCCGAGGCATAGCACCTGGGGCCACACCCCCACGGTGGGACACCACCACCACCACCCCCAGGGTGGCTCCTGGCCCAACCCACACTAGGCAGGTCCATCCCCTCCGCCCGACCCTGTACACTAGCCGAACACCTATGGCCCCACATAGAAGGCTGCCAGGCGGCCAGACCCACCTGCTGCGCAGCGTTGCCCCACTGACTCGCGCAGTCTCGAACACCGAGCGGCGATGACGGCCCGCTGCAGTACGCGTGCGCGGCCTGCAGCGCTGTAAACGGCGACCCCCAGCGTGCCGCGGGGCTGTAAGCCAGACCTGGGCGGGGCGAAGCTGCTGTGACCGCACCGCCAGTCAATCAGAAAAGGCTGTCTCCGCTTCGCCTCCACGTGCGCCCGCGTCACTTCCGATGCCATGGCAACGGAGTAAACAACCGGACATCCCACCCCCCACCCCCACCCCACAAAAGAAACCTAGGACCACCAGAACCTGAGAGGCAGAGACAAAGATTGAAATACACAGGCTTAAGAAACAAAAACTCTCAGGCACCTTGTGACCCAAAGACAGTAAAATGAAGATCTAGTCTAGAAGTCCAGAGATAAGACAGAGAAACTGAGCAGATGGAGACCTAAAATAGGGGTCCAGCACAAATGGAGACTCAAGACCATAAACAGTCAAGAATCAAGTGCGCAGACCTACTGTGGGCAGACAGAGCTAAAAACCTCACTGTAGAGAAACATCCTGAGACAAGGCTTCAGAGAGGGAGAGACTGGGACGAAGGCACTGAACAGACTGGCTGAAAACAGTTAAGGTTTCAGAGAGTAAACTGAATTCAAACACCTCACCAAATTTTTGGTAGATTTGACAAAAAGGAAGAAGAGGAGGCTGCTCCTGCAGAGATGGGAAGGGAGCTGCTTTCCACAGTAAAGCTTCTGAAAGCCAGTTCGTCAGTTTTTTAAATGTGTAGCTGAACTGTTTACCACCGAAAATGTTTTTATTCCTTATTTACACAAAGAAAAAACACTTTATTCCGTTCTGATAATTTTAACTGATACCACAATCAGAATGGTTTCACCACTTGCTCCTTTTTAACGATCACACCACCACCACCACCTCTGACCTCTGATATATGGTCCCCCAGTGCAGATTTGTTCCTATGGATTTCATATAAATATAAACCTATATAGTACGGCGCCTTTTGAGATGTCTTTCCCTGTATGTAATTCCTTTGGAATCCATTAGTATGTGTGTTTGTTCCTTGTTACTGCTTAAAATTTGATAATATACAAGTTTAAACATTCACCAGTTGGGCTTTAGGCTTGCTTCCAAATTTTTGATATTTACTAAATCTGTGAAAATTCATGTTGAAGTTTTTGTGTGAACATTAGTCACGACACAGTTGCTATGTCATAAAGTAAGGATGTGCTTAATGTTAAAAACTAAACCAATGAAAAACTGCCACACCCTTTTCTAGAGCTGTGCCGTTTTACACTTCTGCCACCAGTGTATGTATGAATCCATTTTTCCACAATCTTGCCAGTTTGGGTGGTTATCAGTCTTTTGGCTGTTCTGAGTATACTGATCATATTGTAGTTTAGTTCCATTTTCCTAACAGCCAATAATGTTGAGCATATTTTCATGGCTATTTGTCATCTATGTATCCTCTTAAGGATCTGTTGATTTGTTTCACCCATTTTCAATTTTTTTGTTGTATTTTTTTGTTTGAGCCAGGGTTTCTCTGTGTAGCCCTGGCTGTCCTGGAACTCACTCTGTAGACCAGGCTGGCCTCAGACTCACAGAGCTCTGCCTACCTCTGCTTCCTCAGTGCTGAGGTTAAAGGCATGTGACACGACCACCTAGCATACTTTCTAGTTTTTAAATGAATGTTGTGTTCCAAAAGATCTTTATTTTTACCCAGACAGAGTTTTCAAATCTTTTCTCCCAGTTTATTACTTTATATGTCCCTACCATGACCTTTAACCAAAAGATTTTAAATTAGATGTGCAATTCATGCACTATATCCATTTTTCAAGTTTAACAACTCATGCTGAGTCCTAAGCCCTGAATGTTTTCTCCTATGTTTTTCCTGAATGTTTTATAGTTTTTACCTGTCATATTTAAGCTCATCATAAATTTTTGAGTTATTTTTGTATATTTGAAGTTTATGTTGAAGTCCATCCCCATCCCTCAACCACAGATTTGAGGTATCTTTTCTTCAGACAGCTCACTTTCCCAACGCCAAACAATTCTCCAAAGCTAACTAGGTATCCACAGTCCAATCCAGTGCTAACACTACTCAGAAGTAGTACCCTGAACAGGTCAAAGACTTGGTCTCATTTTAGACACCAACTGCAGGATACCTACCCACACAATGTCAGGCTGATTATGCCTGCCACTTCCATCACCCAATTTGCTAGAACAATTCACAGAACATAGGAACACACTTTGCCTCTGTTTACCAGTTTACTATGAAGGATTTTTTTAAAAATCAGAAACAGACCAATGAAAGCGGTATCGTGGGTAAGGTTTGCGTGGGAGAGCAGGTAAGTAAGATGGTGGTTCAGAGGGGTAGGAGAATGGAAGAGAAGGACCACTCTATCAGCACACAAACACTTGCCAACCCAACAAGGTTTTGGGGTTTGTTTTGTTTTGTTTTGTTTAAGCTGAAGGTGCTTTGGGTTTTCATCTGTTGATTCTCTGGTGACAAGGCCCTTTACTGATGCAATCTAGGGACCCAATCCTGAGTCATTTGTCAATATAAAGTGTGGTTGAGAGGGGTTCCTTATGTAAATGACACTCTTACCAAGAAACTGCAAGAGTTAGCTCTGTGCCAACAACTGGGGACAAAACACTAAATGTATTTTATACCTCAGATGGAAACTGGCTAGCACCATTTGTTGAGAACGGTAGCCTATCTCTATTGAATAGCTTTTTGCATTTTTAAAAGAAAAACTCTGTTCGAAGTAACTCTGTGGGTCTATTCCTGCCTCTGTTCTGTTCCATTACCAAACTTTTCTGATCATTACAGCTACAAAATAAGAACACTGGGGAGCATTCATTCTCTCACGTTCTTTCTTTTTTTTTTTTTTTTTTTTTCAAAATAGTTTTTGTTGACATTTACTATAGGTTCCGCCCCACAGTTACCTGGCAACAGCCAGGTGTGCCTGACTCACTATAAAAGCGGCTGCTTGCCCCTCCCCCTCCCTAGTTCTCTTTCTTGCTCCTGCTCACCTGCCCTTGCTCCTTTATCCAGTTCCCCCTTTGTCCCCACTCTCTCTCCACGTGCTCATGGCCAGCCTCTACTCCTTCTTTTCTCCCCTTCCCCTCCTTCCTCCCTCCCCCCATTTCTCTCTCTCTCTCTCTCTCTCTCTCTCTCTCTCTCTCTCTCTCTCCCTCCCTCCCTCCATCTCCCTCTCTCAACTTCCCTCCCCATGCCCCGAATAAATCCCATTCTATATTATACTATATTATACCCTCAGGGGGAGGAGATGCCTCACCATCGGCCCACAGAGACACCCCCTTTACCCGCACCTTACTGCACTGCCATCAAACATATTCCTCCTCTATTTTTATAAAACAGCAGTTTTAGTGAAGCCTTATGCTTTATCACAAAAGCTCTAGAATAAATTTGTCTACAAGAGAAAAAAAAAAGTTGATGGGACTAGATATAACACATGGCTGTTGCCCCAGGACTTGGGAACTGGAGCAGCATTTTGAGTTCAGAGCCAGCAAGGGTTACAAATTCAAACTGCTCCAGACACCCTCACACCAACCAGCCAAGCAAACAGCAAAACCAAACCACCTTTCTGAAAATTTAAAGAGAGTTGCACTATAATTTCTGCCTAATTAGGTGATTTGGAGTTTCCAGTATGATACTCAGTAACGGAGGGAACAGGAGACATCCTTGCCCTGTCAGACAGTAGACAAAAACAAATCTTCAACATCAATTGTGCTAACTATATATGTCCTTTCTAAGTACAGAGAGTTCCCCTTTACTCCTGATTTCATAGAGAGCTTTGTTAAATGCTTTCTGTATGAAACAATAAAATCTGTGAATGGATGGATTGTGATAGCTTTTTAATCCTGAGCCAGTCTTACACTGTTAGGATGAACTCCTCTGTACTCTACATTGTTCTCATCTGCTGCAAGCTTTTATTTAGTGATATTTTTGAGGTCAGAAATAACTTTGTGGGTCTATTCCTGTCTCCATTCTGATCCATTATGCTTATACTTTGCCACATAAGCTTTAGAATAAGCTTGTCTAACTTAAGAGAGAGAGAGAGAGAGCGCGCATGCTATGTGTGTAGTAATAAGGCATATTAGTTTGCAGTTCTCCTGTACTATCTCTGCTATTAGTACCCAGGTAGTAGTGGCTTCACAGTGCATTGAGAGGGGTTTACTCTATGAGTGGGGTTAATACCTTTATGAAAACAGATTGCCGTAGCTTACTGGCTCCCTCCACACTGGTATGAGGACATAGCAAGAAGGCATTGATTTTAAGGAACAGGCTGTCAAAGTATTATGACTGAACCTACTGATGCCTTCTTCTTCTTGGACTTGTAATTTATATTTTTATAAATTACTCAGATTACAGCCTTTTTGTTAAAGCAGTCTGCAGATTAAGACTAGATCTTATGCTCAATGTCTGCTTGATCTCTACTGGTACCTCTTTTCATTTCTGTTGCTGGTAATTGTATTTTGTTTCTATTATAAGATCATCAATTTTATTATATTTCAGTTACATACTGACAACAATTAAGAACATAAAACTACAAGTTAGAATGCAAAAACTATATTATTTGAAAATTAATGCAAACTTCCTAATCCTTATATGTATGTATGTATGCATGCATGAATGCATTTGTAAAAAAGTAATGATAGCAGCAATTCTATAATACTTATATTAGCATTTATATAGCAGGGCCAGGCATTGCTGTAGGGATGTTCCATATATATCGTTTAATTCTCATAGCATCCTTATGAAGTATATAACTGTAAAAAAGAAATCGTGGGAAGTCCTTAGGAATTTTTTTGCTTTAGTAGGGGCATCAGCATGACAGAAGAGAGTTTTCTCTATAGATTTTTGTATAGTTAGAAACAGTAAAATCTGTTTGATGTGTTCTGGCAAAGATTTGTAAATACTATGAAATTACTTTGTTATAACTATAGTATATCTAACAGTGAGACAGGACAATGGAATAGAGTCTAGGAAAAAATATGCATCAGAATGTAGTTTAGAATAAACACAGAATTACAGTCCTGGAGAAAATAATTATTCAATTAACTGGGTCTTTTTGGAGGTCGGGGAAGCATGCAAGAAAAAAAAAAGGAAAAATCAGTATCTCAAAACAAATATTAAAATATTAAAACTCCAGAATAGTCTAAAATTTGAATGTATAAAATAAAACTTAGAGAAAAGAGAAAATTTAAATCTTGGTATGGGCTTTGCTTAGTGTTCATTTGAGAGATATCATAATCCAAACATTGGCAAATGCCATTTTTAAGGGATCCTTTTGAGAAAAGATACTTAAGAGCTGGCTGAGCTAAGCTCACCAAGAATCTGGTCTAGGGCTCTCACTTTGTGTTCTGTGAACAAAGTCAGAGAGGCAAAGAAAGGAGAGGATCCAGAATCCAGGCTCCAGGCTCCAGGCTCCAGGCTCCAGGCTCCAGGCTCCAGGCTCCAGGCTCCAGGCCCCAGGCCCCAGGCCCCAGGCCCCAGGCCCCAGGCCCCAGGCCCCAGGCCCCAGGCCCCAGGCTCCAGGCTCCAGGCTCCAGGCTCCAGGCTCCAGGCTCCAGGCTCCAGGCTCCAGGCTCCAGGCTCCAGGCTCCAGCTCCACACTGAGTAGGGACATGGATCTTCTTTTCCATGTTGGCAGAACCTGTCCAGAGCACTGTGTCAGCCCTGCTTAGATGGTGTCTTTCCTCTTTTATAGACCCAATTAAAAAAATATTCAAGAAACAAAAATCAAAATGAAAAATTAGTCAGTGGATACATTAGAAGCAAATGTTTGCTTTTGGCAGAATGCTGGGTATGTATATTCTAGCACTTATGAAACAGGCAGGAAGAAGGATCCCAAGGTTGACTCCATTCTCTCAACACCACAAGGTTTTGCCTTAAAATAAAATCCATCTGAATTTTAAAAACTAATTTTCTTAGCAGAGACAAAAATAAAGATAAACCAAAATAAAAATACAAATTCATGCAAAAAATAAATTCTTTCATAGTAGACGAGGCAGCAAGAATGCAAAACACCACATTCCATATGTCAGATTGAGAAACGTTAATAGTATTCACGATGGGCAAGTTGAAGGTTCAATCCCTAGACGGTGGTGTCACCGTGAAGAGGCTGCTTAAGAAATGTACCTACCTGTTCACGTGCTTAAGAAGTGGACAAAATAATCTTGCTTTCAATGCACAGATTTTCTTCTTTATGTGTTTGTATATACACATGCACAGCTGTTCACTAGTTGTTTAGAGCCCGTGGTTTGAGACCAATGCTGGTTTGAAGAGCTTTGTTTCTCAGCTCCCTGGTACAAGGTAGCATAAACAATGTTCCTTGACTAGAGTTTACTCAAGCATTTCCAGGGCAAGGCTGGCACAGAGCCACAGGAGCCCCAAGGAAACCCACAAGGAAAGCCAGCTAACAAGTTGTATTAGGTGCAAGAGGTACAGAAGGTTCCACTGTGGGTTCCACCCACAACTGTGCCTTCCCGAGACCCACGAGTCCTCGTGGGCTGATGACTTGGTGGCTAAGCCAAGCTGCAACCCTAAAGGAAAAGCAGGTGCCAGTGTCTTGGCTGACTTGGCTGACTCACGGTGTGTATTTTCAGCAGTCTTGCTCTAGTGGCATTCACTGGGGGTGGCATTGCGCTACAGTGCAATGCCGGCTGGGCCAAGTTGGCAGTATTTTCTGTGAGTCTAAGGGAGAGAAAAGGTACTCCCTGCTTTTTTTGTTTTGCTTTGTTTGGGTTTGGTTTTGGTTTTGGTTTTTGGTTTTTGGTTTGTTTCATTGGTTGGTTGGGTTTTTTATTTGTTTTTGTTTTTGTCTTTTTTTGTTGTTGTTCATTTCTTGTCTTAAATATTTCCCAAAGCAGCCAGATCAGATATTACCTTATAAAGCTAACTGCCTGTCCCAGAAATACATGTTTAAGGTATTAATCGCATAACTCAAACACTGAGCCACCGTGCAGCTCTCAGATGAGCCAAGTTCATCCATCTGCTCTGGGCCTGTTTGTTTATTTTCATGTCTTATTCTATTTTAGAGAACTTGTTTATTTTCATTTTGTGTGCATTGCCTGTATGTATGTCTATGTGAAGGTGTTGACATTAGAGACAGTTGTGAGCTGTTGAAGAGCAGCCAGTGCTCTCTCAGCCATCCCCGCCCACACAACCCACCAGCCCCTCTGCACCTGTTTCTATAGCAACTCTGCTGTCCAGCCGTCCCAGCATTCCCTCTGGTACAGCCCTTCTCTCTGCTGCACTGCAGTGCTGACACACACTGTCACCCTTCATCCTAGTGCATTCTTTCTTCCTCCATTCTGGTAAGAGTCAGCCTCTGTTTCCAATACTAAACTTGAGTGTGCTCCCCTCAGTCAGCTGTCTCACTAAGAAGGGTTTTGGATTTCAATTTGAAGACTTGGTGTTGCCTGCCTCTAACCCTCCTTTTTGGCCATTCTTTTGCCACAGCCTCCCACTGATCCAAAAATTTCACTCACACAAATTACTCCAAGTATGTTCATCGCTACAGTTTGGATATAAAATGTTGAAAAAAGCTCATGTGTTGAAGGTCCAGTCCCCAGACAGTGGTGCTACCGAGAGGAGGCTGGATCAAGAATATGGACATCAGCAATGGTAACTAACTCCCTGAGTTATTAGGAGGTGGAAGTAGAGTCTAGTATGAATTCGTGGGTCACTGGAAATAGAAAGGGGTGCCTTTATGTACCCTGACTGTAACCTCTCTGTCATAAAGTGACTGTAACCTCTGGGTCATAAAGTGAGGATCCTCCTCTGCTACAAGTTCCCAAGTTGTGATATTCCACTTCACCTTAGGCCCAAGGAAATGGAGCCAGCAGATCTTAGACTGAAACCTGTAAAACTGTCAGACAATGTAAACTTTTCTGATTTCAGTTGATTGCCTCATGTATTTCATAGGAGCAATAGAAAGTTGTGACATCCAAATATATATTCAGGTACACCTGCATGTGTATAAAATGTCGGTTCTCTGCAGCACTTACAGGACCAAATAATATTACCATACATAATATCACCCCATATTCCTCTTCAGAAGCCCATGTAAAAGAATTACTATGAAAACATTAAAATGAATTAGATAAAAGGAACAGAGAGCCCGCTGGTACAAAATACAGAATTGTATAACCTATGAGTCCAAAACCAGAACTGCTCTCCAGTAAATGTCTCTGGAAGGACTCACAACAAAGTATCAAAACTTGCCTTTTGCAGGGCATGGTGGTGAACGCCTTTAATCCCAGCACTCAGGAGGCAGAGGCAGGTAGATTCCTGAATTCGAGGCCAGCCTGGTCTACAAAGTGAGTTCCAGGACAGCCAGGGCTATACAGAGAAACCCTGTCTCTAAAAACCAAAAGTGAGTTCCAGGACAGCCAGGGCTATACAGAGAAACCCTGTCTCTAAAAACCAAGTGAGTTCCAGGACAGCCAGGGCTATACAGAGAAACCCTGTCTCTAAAAACCAAAATAAATAAATAAATAAATAAATAAATAAATAAATAAATAAATAAAACCTTGTCTTTCTCACATGTCCCTAATAAATCTAAATTGGCTCTTGTCCAGTTTTCCTATTCTACTTGGACATGAGGCAACTGTCTCGAAAGCCACTGACTCGAGGTGACTTTAGTGACCATTGGATCATCCATCATGCTGGCTTCCCTAAACTCACAAGAGCCAAGAAAGATTCTGTGCCTCTCCAAGGACTCACATTATTTGGAGGTCTCACCAGGGACATGACCAGAAGAGTGCAGGATGGAGCTATTTGGCCTCCTGAGGAATCAGAGACTCAGACAGGGTGAACAGAGGCTTTCCCTTGTGAGTGGAGAATGCACACATAGTGGTCAGAATCCAACTTCATGAGTTCACCCCATTATCTGCACTCTCCTGAAGCTTAAATGTTGATAGCAGCTCTGCATCTGAGAGCTTTGTCACCCAAAGGACCTCAAATGTCACAGTCATTAAGTGCCACACCCAGCATGTTGGGTGACCTCCATCATCTCTGCTAGTGACAAAATATGTCACCTCTCACTAACCCACTTCCAAAAAGATATCTCAGAGGCATGGTCACATGAGTTTGGAACACTTGCTTCACCCTGGGGAACCTGATACTGAATCAAACGGGTTCCTGGACCCATAGACACTGGCTAACAGGCTTCACCATAGGTCCCATACAACCTCTGCGTCAATACTTACCTCAAGAAAGAATAAGCATTGGAATCTGTGAGTCTAAGGAAAAGAAAAGGTACTACCTGGGGGGATTTTGACTGTGGTTGAATTAACCTGTGGATGTTCTAGGCCACACTCTGTATCTGATATGACCTCCTGGAGCCTTCTCACAATGGATGTCTACCTTATTTCCTAATCTATAGAAAGTGGGATAACAACTTCTTAGTTAACTTTTGTCACATTGCAGCAACAGGTATAAAATTAAGATTAAAGGCCTCTGGCTCAGCATCTCTGCTGGCTCCTCAGCTCAGTGGGCATCTCCCTTCCCGAGTTCTGCTGTTAGGTCATCATTCCACTGCACAACTCACTATCTAACAGCCACTTTCTCTCTTCTGGATTTGGGAAAATTAGACCCGATGTTAACATTCTGTCTAAACTCCACTCCACAGTTACCTGGCAACAGCCAGCTATGCTCCTCCCCACAATTACCTGGCAACAGCCAGGTAGGCCTGGCCCACTATAAAAGGGGCTGCTTGCCCCTCCTCCCTCTCTTTCTCTCTCTTGCCTCTCACCCCCTTGCTCCCCGTGTCTCCTATTCTCTTCCCCTCTCTCCATGTGGTCATGGCCTGCACCTTCTTCTCTACTCTCTCTCCCTCTCTCTGCCTTTCTCTGCCTCTACTACCTTCTTAACTCCCCTCCCCATGCCCTGAATAAACTCTGTTCTATACTATACTGGTACTTCAGGGAAGGGATGCCTTGGCATGGGCCCACTGAGGCACTCCCTTCCCCATACCTCACCACATCCCGTAGAACATATCTTAATACTTATTTATCTTTTATAAACACATCACCTGATGGCTTTACAAATAGAAAATGAATGAAAACAGCTCTGTGATGGTTTGTATATTCTTGGGCCAGGGAGTGGCACCATTTGGAGGTGTGTCCTTGTTGGAATAGGTGTGACCTGGTTGGAGTAGGTGTGTCACTGTCGGTGTGGGCATAAGATCCTCACCCTAGTTGCCTGGAAGTCAGTCTTCCACTAGCAGCCTTTGGATGTGAAACTCTCAGCTCTGCTTGTGCCATGCCTGCCTGGATACTGCCATGCTCCCACATTGATGATAATGGACTGAACCTCTGAACCTGTAAGCCAGCCCCAACTAAATGTTTTTATAAGACTTGCCTTGGTCATGGTGTTCACAGCAGTAAAACCCTAACTAAGACAAGCTCCTAATTTCTATCAAGGGCCTCTACATCCACCTTCCCAACCTCTAGCCTTTTCTGTTGTGCACAGGCAGCAGAAAGTAGATTAACTGTTTCCATTAGGGATTCCTCTCTGGAAGAAGGAATTAAGACAGGAGATAAACTCCCTTCAGAAACTAAGGGTCTTCAAGGCATCCTGTGTTTATAAAAAGATAAAGAGAGAAGGGGATATGTTCTATGGAGGTGTGGTGAGGTATGGGGGAAGGGGTGCCTCAGTGGGCCCATGCCAAGGCACCCCTTTCCCCTGAGGGACCAGCCACATGATGGTATAGTATAACATAGAGTTTATTCAGAGCATGGAGAGGGGAGTTAAGAGTGTGGTAGAGGCAGAGAAAGGCAGGGGTGGGGGAGTAGAAGCCAGCCATGAGTATGGGGAGAGAGAGGGGATAAGGGAAAAGAAGGGAGCAAAAGAGAAACAGAGCAAAGGGGGCAAGCAGCTCCTTTTATAGCAGGTCAGGCCTACCTGGCTGTTGCCAGGTAACTGTGGGGTGGAGCTTAGACAGAACACTAACACTTAGTGAGGGAACTATGGAATAGCGTAGAGGTCTTTGTTTGGTAATTTTAGTACTGAAGAGCCTGCACAATCCCAGGTGGATAAGAACTGGACATCATACTCCTTGTTATCCCAACCTGCGGATACCATATACACCATGATGGATAAGAACTGGACATCATACTCCTTGTTATCCCAACCTGTGGATACCATATACACCATGATGGATAAGAACTGGACATCATACTCCTTGTTATCCCGACCTGCGCTATCGCCCTGAAGGATATACATCCAATGGCCAATCGGCTGCTGGCTTTGTTCACCCACACAAATCCCAGTTATCATCATCCACCTGCTGATGAACCAGCTGGAGTTTCTAATACTTTCCCCTCTAATCATACAGCTCTGCCCACCTAGGAAGCCTCCAGCCTGTAAGCACCAGCCTTTTCCCAATCCTGACCATGTACACCAGACTGTAGGAAGCAAAGCTGTCTTTGAACTGCCAGTAATAAGTCTTAGAATCAGCAGGTTAATGGAAAAGCCACCTGCTTCCCTTTGCTTTCAGTCACAGGAAAGGAGCTCCAATATCATCCCTAATATTATTATCTCTATTAGCTAAGACAACAGAGTCTGTTTCAATAAATCCAAATAAAGGCTGATGAGCTAGCTCAGCATAGGTAAAGAAACCTGCTGCCAAGACTGACAACCAAAACCCACATGGCAGAAGGAAAGACAGACAACCAGAACCCACATGGTAGAAGGAAAGAACCAATTCTCACAAGTTGTCATCTGGCATTCTGACAGGCACAACAGCTTGTGCACACACAAACCAAATAAATGTAACAAGAAAATGAGTAAAGCAAGTTACTAAGTAATGGACTTAAGGGGTTAGAATGTGCACTAAGAGCAGAGCATGTGCCTAGCATCCCAACGTACCTATACACACAATGCGTTTAAAACACATGCTGAAACCATTACAGCTTAGCCCAGCCTGTCTGACACATGCCCAGAACGTTTATGGGCAGATGGGCAAATTATCAAACATAAACCTGGCAATAGTAAGTGTTCAACCACTTATTGTTATACATGTAAATATGTAAAATACAGACTGTCTGAAATGCTTTCACACCATAGTACAACTGAAGCACTGTATTTCAAACCACAGTAAACTAGGGACTACTTACTTTTTAAAAACAGAAATCTACTAAAAACCTGACTGTTAACTTGTACTAGGACAAATGTAATAGAAATGAGCTCTGTACAGCACATTCCCTAATGTACTGCAGTTGTGATGCTTACACTTTGGTGTAATAACACAGAATCTGAAATACAGCAAATACCCCAGTGTAAATACTACTGTTTAAGGAGCACAAAGGCAAAATAAAATATTACTGATAATTTCATTTGTTTCTTATTTAGTGCATGTGTGTATATGGGCACTATGCTATCTATGTGGGTACCAACTTCCCAGTCTTGATCCTCTCTTTCCACCGTATGGGTCTCAGGAATCAAACTCAGGTCATCCGGCCTAGGGGCAGGCACCTTACCAGCTGAGCCAAATCATTGCCCTCCATTTCCTTCTTTCTTCTTTCCTTCCTTTCTTTCTCTCATGTAAATATTAGAGAACTTCCAAGTTACATGTGTGGTTAATGCTTTATTTCCATCAAATAAAGCAACTATGAAAGATCAACTCTCTGAAAGCTTTCTACACAGTATAGAATGTCTTCTGTTTCTAGAGTGAGAGTTTATAATATTGATTTTTACTTACTTCAAATGGATGTGTGCACAGTATGTGTGCGATGGTGTGTGTGCATGCATGTGTGTGTGGAGGGGTGCATGTGTATACTTGAATGTTGACAGATGTTGAAAGAGAGTTGGATACCCTGGAGAGGAAGTCAAAAGTGATTGTGGGGGCTGGTGAGATGGCTCAGCAGTTAAGAGCACCAACTGCTCTTCTAGAGGTCCTGAGTTCAAATCCCAGCAACCACATGGTGGCTCACAACCATCCGTAATGAAATCTGATGCTCTCTTCTGGCTGATGCTCTCTTCCGGAGTGTCTGAAGACAGCTACAGTGTACTTACATATAATAAATAAATAAATATTTTTTTAAAGTGATTGTGAATGTGGGTGGTGGGAACCAAACTCGGGTCCTCTGAAGAGCAGCAAGCACTCTTAATCACTAAGTCATCACTCCAGACCCACTGAGTTTTCTTAAAACACAAAGAAAAGCATCTTAACAGGGTTCTCCACATTATTGTAGTACAGGTTAATTCCAAGTGCATCTTTCAAACAGAAGCATCCCAGCAGACATTACTGACCCTTACATTGATTGTGTTAACTGAGTCCACGGATGGGGAAACAAAGCCAGAGCTCCAATTCAAATGGTCTCACGCTCATTCAACTCCTACGTTTTTATTCAGTGGTGTTTAGGATTGAACTGAGGGCTTCACAAATGCTAGGAAAGCCCTCCCTGCCACTGAACTACAAGCACATCCTTAAAATAGCTCATAAATAAACATCTGTATATAAGAAAGAAATGTAGTAAGAATAAAGTCTTCCTCTTCTCTTGATCCTCTCACCAGCATTCAAATTTTTCCTGGTCTTTAATTTAGTGAAGTGTAAACTCAGATGGTTTTAATTTATTGTGTTTCTAGGGTTGATTTTCAGTGTGTTAGACAGGAGCAAAATAATTCTAATTTATTAGAGATATAATGCCTCATAGGTTCTGTTCCATGGGCTTGATGGTGAGTTGCTATATTTTCAAACTATTCCTGAGTATAAATCCTAACAGTAACCAAAGAGATTCTGATAGTCACTGCTACCCATGTTCACTGAGTCTCCCAGAAATTGATCCAGTGTGGTATTTCTGTATTTAACCTGAGAAAATGGCACACTGGGAATTTCTCCTGTTGGACACCCTAGCAAAAGACCTCATGCATATGTGACTCCTGCTGCTTGGTCAGAGAGGGGTTCCTGAAGGCTTTGCCACAGTAGTTAAAACTCCACAAGGCTTCTTAGCAGAGGCAGTATGAATCCTCTGATGCCTGGCAGAGGCACTCTTTTTTTTTTCCAATTTTTTTATTAGATATTTTCTTAATTTACATTTCAAATGCTATCCTGCAAGTTCCCTCTCCCCTCCCCCCCACCCTGCTCCCCTGCCCACCCACTCCCACTTCTTGGCCCTGGTGTTCCCCTGTATCGGGGCATATAAAGATTGCAATACCAAGGGGAGAGGCACTCTTTCTATTAAGGATTTTGGTCACTTTTTGTGGGAAGCCAGGCCTTCAATGGTTCCCACCATAAAGAGTCAAACTGCCCCCTCCTTTACAAGGCTGATCCTAAGAACCAGCAGAGCCTTATCTTAGATAAACACCAAGGGCTGTTAAGCAAGGTGCCAACCTCCTGAGATTGCTCACAAGACATCTTCCAGCATCCCAGGATAAATCATGAGGAGTCCCAAGGCTGTCATCCTCCTCCTCCCATATGTCCTTCGCCCTGAAGTCTTTGTTCTCCCTCCCTAGCCCCTCCTTATTCCCTTTTTCTTACTGTGTGTATATAACTGGGTATTGTGCCTTAGTAAAATCAGACCTTGACAAATCCTCCCAATGCTTGGTCTCTTCTTCTTTCCCCGCCCATTTCTTTTTCAGGCCTCGGTCCACCTCGATCCACGGAATAACTAGGTCCTGTTGGACAGGACAACTTTTGTCTTTTTTTTTTCTTAACATGCAATAAGATGACCACTGTGGTTGAAGGATTCTTCCAACTCTACACACTTCCCAGTCTCTCTCCAGTGTGAATTCTATGCTTAATAACGTATGAGCCACCAATGAAAGCCATTCCACACTCCTTGCATATATACAGCTTTTGTCCTGTGTGAATTCTCAGATGCATAATAAGGCAGGAGACCCCAGGGGAATGCTTTTCATACACATTACATCTGCACAGCTGTTCTCCAGTATAAGTCCTATGGTGAAAAACAAAGAAAGAACGGAGGCTGATAGACTTCCCAGAATGGACACATCATAGTCAGCATCCCCCGTATGGGTCCTTTCATGCTTCATGAAAGCACAGAGAGCACTGAAGGATCCCTGTACTTAGTGTACTTAAGTGCATAGTGTACTAGTGTACCCACACTCACCATGACTTAAATGGCTCCTCTCCCTCATGAATTCTTTCACGCACAATCAGGTTATAATTCTTGAAGAAGGATTCTCTAGTAATAGGCCTCTTTCGACTGAGACTCCTCTGGTACTCAGTGAAATGAGATTTCTGACTGAAGGAGGGTCGGCATTCACTGCAAGCATAACATTCATTTCCAAAGTCACTTCTGTTTTCCAGGGTTTATGTTCTCCAATCAGAGACCACCTCGCATCTTTCTCTGCTTCATTGCCTTTGCGATAACTGCACCTTATAGACAGAGATACACAGAACCATTGTGCAGGAGGTCCAAGTTCATTTCTGTCCAGCGTGCTATCTTTAGAGCCTTTCTGTCAGTGACAGAAACATTCATATAACTGAAACATTTAAGTAAAGTTTGCTGGTGGCACGCTTTTCTTAAAGGAACCCTCCAACATGACCTGAGGACTGAGCAGACTTACACTGTCCCCAGGCTGTAAAAACTACATCCTTACAACCTTTCACATGGCCTCTGAGTCTTCTTTGATGGATGTCATTCTACTCAAATGTCATTCTGGGCACAGATGGTACATTTCTACTTGGTTCTCATATTCCCAGATTTCTCTTAATACAGATAAAATGGAATTAACCTGATGAATCTTCCCATATTTGCAAAATTTAGTAGTTCTTGAAAAACATCCTGAGTTGATGTTT
Source organism: Mus minutoides (assembly GCA_902729485.2). Taxonomy (NCBI): domain Eukaryota; kingdom Metazoa; phylum Chordata; class Mammalia; order Rodentia; family Muridae; genus Mus; species Mus minutoides. The sequence continues at coordinate 605,453 of LR749992.1, read as the reverse complement.
CCATTAGACTTTTCTTTCCCAAGCTGGAAGTAAATGGAATAATATTTGAATCCTTCTGGGTGGAAGGAAAAGAAAGGGGGGAAAAGCTAGAGTGAAAAATGGTACCACATAAATCCTTAAACATGCCAGGCAAATATCTACTAGCTTGACTCTGCCCATTCTGTAAACAATTTCCATGTAGACTCACACCTAAGAGAAATGTATACCCAAAATCACAGCAACACTACTCCTAACATGTCCAAATCTTCACCTACTGGATGAACTGTGAATAAATTCTTGATTTACACACATCAACAAAAATAAATAACTGGTTAGGTGTGGTAGCATATGCCTTCAATCTTAGCCCTGAGAAGATTGAGGCAAGAGGATTAGGCATGAAAGGCCATCCTGGTCCTTACAGCGAGATCCTGATTTTAAAGTTAAAATGACTAATTACTGGTTGTATTAGAAAACCCCTCAGAAACAATTTGTGAGAGAGGGAGACCCCAAAAAACAGAGTATGCTTACTTTGTAACAATTCTGAAACATGTTCTTGCCTATATTTTCACCATGTACATTATATAGAAAACGTTTGTGGAAAATGTATATGAGCATATTCACACGCCACACACACACACACACACACACACACACACACACACACCACACCAACAAAATAAGCACCTAGCTAGGCATCCATAGATTTTTTTTCAGATATGGACCTACAGAATAGGGAAACATGAAAGATAGGAAAGATAGGGCCATTTGTAGGGAATAAAAATAGCTTTATGGATTTTTAATCTTGGCAAACAATAGATAATATCCACCAAAGAAGTCTGACCTCCTATAAGTGGAACAGATAAGACTTTTAAGGAGCCTCCTCCCCCACACACCAAGTTAACAGAATCCTTGGTCTACTACACATCTGGAACATTGAGGCCATTATTCTAGTCATACCTGTAGCCACATGTTCACCTCCCATGCATCCTGCCACTAGCAAACAACAGCTAATAACATCTCACAGTTGTTTCTGGGAAAGCTCTATCAGCAGAGAAACAGAGATCCCCAGTAGCATTATATTGCAGGAAATTTGGGGGGTCCACTTGGGGTTTAGTAATAAAGACATGTAGACATCTGTATATTATAAACCTGTTGGCCTTTATGCTGGGGTAAGTCCCGCAGCTAGCCATCTATTCAACTAACTCCCAGGACACAGGTATCTACCTCCTGGCTCTCTCTGCTTTGCCTCCATGATCTGCTAAGGCTCTTCCCCCAGCACCAACCTCCAGCTCTTTATGCATTCAAAACCTCTCCATTATGATTTTTAAAAAGGCTTATTAGCATAGTGGGAGAGATTCCACAGCTTACTCACTCTGAACTAAGGTGGGTATTCCTATCTATTGCAGGACTACCCCTATCTATTGCTGCCTTTTGACCAAATTGAGGGCTGTGTGACATCCCCCAGTCAGCTTCGGTTTTTAATAAGATAATCTCAAAGAATCCTTTTTGGGGGCAGATGAGGAAGTGACAAACATTTATACAGAAAAGAGGTCTTGTGGACTATAGTAATGGCAATACCATATATCCTGCCAGCATGTGGCACCGCCCAGCAAAACAATTAACAATTGTGAAAACAGGGCACACCTTGGTAACCAGTTGATACAATATGTGTTAGGGTAGGTTTCTCCAACATCACCACTATCGTAGCTGGACCCTAGTTCTACCTGTACTAAAAGGAACCCTGCAGTGCACTAAAGATCTCCCAGGACCAACCACAGCTGCTACAGACTCTCAAGCAAATAGCTCCTGGAGACCATCTGTTGTTTGCCTCAGTTATCTCCATTCCAAACATGCAGCACAACAATACCCTCAGCCCCAACTCTCAAGGTCACCTCCTCTGGGAAGCACATCCCTCTGAACCTGCTCACAAACACATGACATCTTTTCCCATCACACCTTTGTCTCCTGGCCTTGGAGTCAAACTCATTTTGACTTTGCACTTGTTGCTGAAGCATCTATCATCCCCTGAGACCAAGGGTCCCCAAATAATATGTTCAGACTATGCAGCTCTTGAGGTCTAAAAGTGGAACGTCCCCAGTTGATTCTTGTGTTGAAGGTTTGCTCCCCAGCTGGTGGTGCCAGCTAGCTTCAGAGTTGGTAGAAATTTTGGGAGCTGGGATGGGAGTGTTGGAAATGGACCACTGAGATGTGCTTTTGAAGGCTGACTTGTCCTGAGCCATTTTATCTCTACTCCTCCCTCCTTCTCCTCTTCTTCATCCCCTCTTTTCTCTCTCCCCATTTCCCTCTTCCCCCTCTCTCTTCTTGGATGCCAAAAGATGAATACTTACACCATGATGTTCTGCCCCAATGATACCAGCCAATGAGGAACCAAATACATCTTTCCTCCATTACATTTATTTTCTTGGGTATTTATCAAGGGATGGAAAGCCTAACACAGCAGATAATACACCAGCCAGAGTATTGGGTTGTAAGGGTCTGAAATCACTGAATGAAGACCCCAGACCCAGCTAGCATGCAAAGACAAAGAACATTTATTCTGCAGAGACAACCAGCACGTAGGGGCGGTGGTGGGGGTATCAACCATTCTTTGAAATGGAGACCCCAAACAGAGGTGTGTAGGCCTTCTTATAGAAAACTGGGGGAACTCTCTGGAAGGATTAGGTAATCTAAAATTTCATTGGTGGGTGCTAGGAGGTCACAGGTGATGATTCCTTGTTACACATTTGTAACAAGAATAAACACTAACCCAATGTACAGTGTTTCACAACCCCAATGGCAACACTTGCAAAATGTAGAACAGTTAACATCAAAAGGAATACTTCCAACACAAAAGAATCTAACCTGCATGTATCCCTTTTATTAACTACACCCACTTCCCTCCAACATTCAGGGTTGTGCCTTTAAGGCTTCCTCAGTCTCTTAAAGATTCTGATTACTGTAAAGTGAAACTGATTTTCGATGAAAGCCACTGGTGGAAACTGTGCCCTCTTGCCTCTAGTGTTTGTATTCTCCCCCTGGCTCCTTTTAGGGCTTTCAGCCCGTAGTCATTGTCACTTTTTTTTTTTTTTATTATTTCTAATCTGTGTCAATCAGTCCAGAGGTTCAAGAGAAGTTTCATTCCTCACCAAATGTCTCTTTGCCTTCTGCTGATTTCATTATTCTTAGTTTTGAAACACATGTCCCCTCTTCTGAGAAAACCAGCACTGGCAGAGCCTTGTTAAATGGTAGGTGGGCTTGGAAGCAGCACCCCAAGATTAACTGTCCCTGCACTGTCACACTCCATTCATCAAGGGAACAACTGCCTTTCCTAACACCTGGATTTTACTTTTCCATAACTAGGCATTTATTCAGGAAAGCAAAAATCTAGAAATGTCTTTTGACTTTCAACCTACCCAGTTCAACAAGGAGATGCCAATAATGCAAGTACACTAGAGTGTGTCTACTTCTCGAAGGATTTTCTGAATGCCTCATTCTCCCCAGGGGAAAGCAGTTCCCAGCATCACAAAGCAATGTTACAGTACATCCCTGCAGTATTCTCTCTCTTTGGTGCTTGCACTGATAGCGCCTAGAATAAAGTGAATGCAACCATACTTTCTCACCATCATTAGTGATTTCTGATTTCCTCCTAGAAGCTCTGTTATATCCCATACAACAGAAACTGACTTCTAGAAAGGACGATCTCAGAATCTCCTTGGAACAAGTAAGAGAAATATGTCTACTCACATGTAGCTCACCAGTATAGGATTTCATGCATATAGTATCTAGACAATGGTCCAGCTGAACTGCAAATGGAGTCAGGATCTTCAGGTTTTCTTTTAGTCCTAACATAGACAATGATCCTATGCAAGTGAACATCTGCCCCAGCAGCTAATCAAATGAATTAGGTTGAACATACCAATGGAAATCATTTATTTGAAATTTGCAGCATTCTTTTCCCTAGTCTATATTCTACAGTTGTGTGAATTATATCCAACTCTTAACATGGCAAAGCATCCTTTATTTGGTTACTTGCTCTCCCTAACACCTCACAATTTGGAATTAAACATTTCTTTAAGCGTGGCTACTTATAACAGAAATGCCATCATTTGCAGAGGTTCTACATGATAAATTAGTTTTAATTTATCAAGATGTATTTCAACAAATTAATCATCCAATCAGGCTGATACTGCAGTTGTACATAATAAGCCCACCATCAAAGAACTAGGGCTGGACTTCATCCGTGATATCAACATCCACAAAACCCTGCAAGGGATAGCCTGAAACCCATTCTGTACTTTACAGACTGGTGGGAAGGAGGGCACTCCAACAAGTGAGGAACACAACTGCTCTCCTCCTCTCCTCTCCCTTCACACCTCGCTTTCTCATGCCCCAGTATACCAGACTCACTCAGCACAGACTTCACTTCAGCCATCTATTCGGCTCCTCTGAATGCAGACCTACATCTTGAACTATTTCTCCTTGACCCCTGAAGATAAGCAAGGCAGTGCACACCACAGATGAATGCTAAAGCTGTTCTCACCTGATGACATAATGCATATTGAGCCTCCCCATCCCAGTAAACATCTACTCAGCAGGAAAGGCCAGGAAACTCTGCATTATCCTCTATGCTGTTCTTTGTCTCTAAGGCCACAATTAATCTGTCAGCTCTGACCTTCAAATATGCCCATAATTTTGTTATGTTTCACCTCTTCTACTGCTGTGGCCTAAACTATAACTACTTCTTCCATCTTAAATGTGCATGCAAATATGATACAGTCAAGCAATAAATTCAACTCACCAAGTCCTTAAATACATTTCCATTAACTTTCACACGTGTGAACATTGATGAGCCAGAGATTGATGATGTAAAACATGTCTATCTCTGATCAGTTAACCACTACTCTATTACCGAGGACTACTTTTCTAAGCTCTAGACTCCGCATGAGCTCTAAGACCATACATGCTCTTGTGCTGAGCTTGTATGGATCAACAGTAGCTCTTCAGAGTCATGCATGGGCTGAACTATACAAAACACTTACAGACTAAATATCAACCCATCCCAAACCCCTCCAAAAGAAGAGAGACTATACTACAAAATAAGTATTGGTAAAATCAATGTCAAAAAAAAAAAAATGTGCTTCAAGGGGGAAAAAATACAAAGTAATACTAATAAACTGAAAAGATCCTATATGACAGCCAAATAAGACTCATTTTTGCAATTCAAAGATTCATACATAAATAATTCATCAATGCAACAGTCACATTAACAGAACAAAAGAAGAAAAGCATACAGCTATCCTAATGATGTAGACAAAGTACTGGACTAGATTGATTGACTACAAAATTTCAAGAGAGACAGACTATAGACCAATAGAACAGAATATAGAGCATGTATATAAACTCTGCATGTATGTTGAATGACTTTCAACAAGACCAGTCCACAGGAAAGTGTAGCCCTTTTCAGATAATGGTAAGAAAAGACTGAATATGCAAATGCAAAGGAATGAAGCTGAACCCTTATCTTAAAGATAACCCTTGTCTAAGAATCTACTCAAAATGGGTCTTAGATGTAAAACACAACACTATAAAAGTTCTAGAAAAAGCTAGGCATGGTACACTGTTATGCATATATACTAAGAAAATTGAGATTTAAGAGACAAAAACCTTTTTGACATGTTAAGGACCCTCCATTTTAACTTGTTTAAAAATATGAAACTTCCCTGTCTTTCAACATATGGTTTAAAATCCACACCAACTAGAAGATGGGGGACAGTTTAAACTACATAGAGAGGTAACTGTCTCAAAAAAATGTTTTTTTCTTGTGAATCTACAATTATTTCAAAACTGATGAAACACAATGATGTGTAAAAGCCTCTAACTAAAGAAACATAAAGTCCTAGGGAAACTACAAAAACCTGAACATGGATAGGTGCCAAACAATAGTAAGAAATATCATTTGCTTAGGTGTGATAATGGTATTAAGAGTTATGTAGAACAATGTTCCTTCCTTTAAAATACAAGTAAAGAAATATCTAGAGATAAGACATCCTACTTAAACTATTCTGCTATTTAAAAAAATGAATTTATGAAATTCTTGGGCAAATGGATGTATCTGGAGGATATAATCCTTAGTGAGGTAACCCAATCACAAAAGAAGTCATTGGATATGCGCTCACTGATAAGTGGATATTAGCCCAGAAACTTAGAATTCCCAAGATACAATTTGTAAAACACAAGAAAATCAAGAACGAAGACCAGCGCATGGATACTTCATTCCTCCTTTGAATAGGAAACAAAATACCCATGAAAGGAGTTACAGAGACAAAGTTTAGAGCTAAGATGAAAGGATGGACCATCCAGAGACTACCCCACCGGGGGATCCATCCCATAATCAGTCACTAAACTCAAACACTATTGCATAGGACAACAAGCGTTTACTGAAGGGACCCTGATATAGCTGTCTCGTACAGAAGTGGATGCTCACAGTCATCTATATGATGGAACACAGGGCCCACAATGGAGAAGCTAGAGATAGAACCTCAGGAGCTGAAGGGGTCTGCAACCCTATAAGAGGAACAACAATATGAACTAACCAGAACCCCCAGAACTCATGTCTCTAGCTCCATATGTAGCAGAAGATGGCCTAGTCGGCCATCATTGGGAAGAGAGGCCACTTGGTATTGCAATCTTTATATGCCCCAATACAGGGAAACCCCAGGGCCAAGAAGTGGGATTGGGTGGGCAGGGGAGCAGGACGGGGGAGGGGAGAGGAAACTTTTGGGATAGCATTTGAAATGTAAATTAAGAAAATATCTAATAAAAAATTGAAAAAAAAATCCTACTTAAAAATGTATTTCCAAATGGTATACACAAATAAATTAAATATATATATGAGTAAACATATATAAATGCAGCCATATTCATATGTAAATATGTGAACATATATGATCTTATAAATATACATAATACACACAAAAATACATATAAACCCATTACATATACAAGTCAAACTCACAAATATAGGTATATGAACATACACATAACATATAATATAGCATATAATATATAACTGTAACATGTATTAACTGCTAAATTTACACAAAGGACAATGAGTGTTCACTACTTTTTTACAATCTTATTATATTTCAGAAACTTGTCCAAACACAAAGTAGATGGAAAAGATGTAAATGCTTCTGGGAGAAGTACTCTACTATGGTCAGCATTCATTAAGGACTTGGCAAGAACAAATTCAGTAACATACTTCTCAGAAGGCCTCTAGAAGATGGTTACAAATGCGTTCATGGGTAAAATATAACTCTAGCAAAAGCCTTAAGAAATCCATCAGTTTACTTAACCTGAGAAAACTACTCACTTGAAAAATCTTACAGACATGTTTTGAAGCAGCAGAGATCAGGAACGCCAAGAATTTCAGCCTCTAAGAAGTGAGACTAGGGTATAGCAGAGTGTTCAAACCAGCCTGTGCTGGCCAAATATGGAATATGTTGGGCTTCCAGCTGCTACCAGCAGCTGACAAGTGATTCATGGTCAAGGCTATTTGACCTCTTTACTACATGTGCCAAATACGCTTCTAAAAGTTCCAAATAAATTTTTAAAAGGGGTATTTTCCCAATATTTTACTATTAAAACTTATTACAGGCTTTAAGGGGCATTGTTAAAATTGAGATTCCTGAGGAGAGAAGATCAAGTGTACAACTCACCAATTAAAGCAAGCTATATTTAGCTGTTAATCCTGGACTGGTCAGCACTGCAGACTAATCAGAGAGAGCAGCCCTTGCTGGCCTCTCGAAGTCCCTCTTAAAGGAGAGATAAAGTGTTTTAAGCAATGAGAGGGTTAGCTGTTACACATTGTTAGAAGGACTCAAGGAAAATGGAAGGGGCAAAGGCGAGGATATAGATCAAGTGAACGGGGTTACAAGCAGTTTACATCAGACCTAAGAAACAGGGTCTTACTCAGAATTAGAAGAAGAAACTTTAGTTAGCAAGGATGTAACAAAGAGCAAACAGGGACTTATCCCTTAGCTAGGACTTAACAGAGATTAGCAGAAACGTCTTCTTAATTATAAATAGAAGGACATAACACAGGACAAACAGAAACTTCTTAATTACAATTAGAAATCTTAACTTGCAAGAAAATTCTTTTTAACTGTGTTAACTGTTAGTAGTTCTGTAAGGTATATCGTCCCTTTTTGGGGTCCCATTGACTTGCCAGGTATATTGCTCCTGTTTGGGTCTCATGGCATATCAATGGTAAAAACACTAACTTAACAAATGTGAGGCCCAATGTTCAATCCCCAATACTGCAAATAAATAAATAAATACACCACCACACTATAAAATAATGTATTATGTACTCATTGCAGGAAATCTGAAAAATATACAAAATATTAAAAAGCAAAAAATATCATTCATAATGTCAGTATCAAGTCACAAGTACATGAAATTCTGATCCCCTACCAAGAGGGTCATTTAACATAGTTTTGAGTCAAACTGCTTATTCAACTTGGATGTCTACCATGCTTAACATTATAGTATATAAGTAGTTCCTACATCATTAACATCTTTTGCTTAGCATAAAAAACTGTGAATTCTCTTTAGAAACTGATTCAGATGATTCCAAGGTACTATGATGAAATAAAAAAAAATTAAATGAAAGGTTATGTGATGGGTTAACAGCCTTTATTTTACAATGACACAAAATGAAATTCAAAAGTATCATCAAAGGAGCTCATCTCTAGTAAATACAATTTCATCACACATTAACTCTAATTATGCATCTATACAGTTCACTATGTAACTGTGTTTGCTTCAAATACATAAATATATATATAACATGACATACAGATGCATAAGGATTTTACACTCATACATATATATACATACACTTATGAACATACATATATATGTGATACACACATATACTCACAAAATTCCATATAAACCCACAAATAAAATATATGTTGTACACACAAATACAGACTTAAGCATACACATAACACCATAATGCATAACTATTACATATTACGTGTAGTAAATTTAGATGGTGGACACGGGGACAAACAAGTTGGAAAATCATCAGGCAATAAAAATGTGTTTCACAAGGACAATGGTCAAGTGTCTCCTATCATACTGCTACAAATGAGGGGAGAAAAAAAACACTAAAAAGTGTGTGTGTGTCGTGATGGTACAAATTGTAGTCCTGGCACTCAGAACGCTGAGGCAGGAAGACTATGAGCTCAGGGCCAGCCTAAGCTACACAGAAAGTTGTAGGCTAACCTGTGCTACACAAACCCATTTCAGAGCAAAACAAAACCTGAAAACTTGTATGTTCACAACAGGGTAAGGAATACTAACAATTTAACTCAACATCTCCATAAGGTGACTAGTTTCAGACCCTGGACAAGCGTCTAAAGTGCATACTTTACATATCAAAGCAAACCTGGCCTCCAAGTTCTCCCCACGTCCCTTAGTTTCCACCTGGTAGACCCTGCCACCAGCCTTGAGCTTTACAGCCCAGGGGTTGGGCTGCCCTTCCCACAGAAGCTCCTCCCTATATAATCCAGACATTTTGCATTTTGGCCTCTCCTCCTCCTCCTCCTCCTCCTCCTCCTCCTCCTCCTCGTCCTCTTTTCCTCCTTCCCTTGTCTCTCTGTGCTTGCCCTTTCTCTCATTCCCCCCCAAACCCCAAAGTCCCCATGGCGACTCTCCTGGCTTCAATCCTTGGGGCCAGTGAACTTGCTCAGGAGCAGCCTCGCAATAACCTATCTTTAATATAATTTAATATGGCTTGAATTGGCTCATTTCACCTTAAGGCAAAGAGATAACCTAACAGTGACTACTACCCTCAGGAAAAACAGTGCTGAAAACCCAAGTCAACTGGTGAGAAAATCAAGTGGCAAAGTTCAAACTACAGTAAGCATATCAACTCCACATACACACCACACTCCACACTGCTTGGGGCAACATGTATTCTAAAAGAGAAAGCTCTACATGGCCTGGAGACGCTGGGAAAAAATGCTGGATGCACTGCACACCCACTCTGTGATCTTGCAGTCACAGAGACAGCCTTTTGTCATACACCCAGCAAAAGTTTACTGAACTCTTAACTGTGTGCCTGACTCTCTTCTAGGCAACCATGTTTAAGCATGGGACCTGATTTTGCACTGTAATGTTAGAGAAGTCGAAGAGCAAAACATACCACTCTTACCACCAAATACTCGATCTACAAACTTAGGGTCAGATCTGTATTTGTTTTCTGGGTTAGGGATACCTGTTCCATTCTCTTACCGCTGCTTATAAAGCCAAGCAAAACTCAGAGAACGCACTGCCCAGGGTGGCACACTTGCACTCTGACTTCCGCTTTGAGAGAGGTTCCTGGGCCTGTACCTAAGCTTGTGAGGACTCTAGCAATTGCGGAGCTGAAGGTATCATGGTTTAAATTGGTCGTGATTTTGACAAGCTCCCCTGCTGTCTGGTGAGAACACAAGCGAGGAGGTGGTTGGATTCTGGGAATTTCTTAGAGGTAAAGGCAATGTATTTTGAAGACACAATGGGAAAAGTGTGTGGCTTATAGAAAAAGCAAAGCAAAACAAAACAAAACATCGAGGTGAATGCTGAGGAATGTAGAGAAAGAAGTCATTTACAGAGACTACACCAGATGCTGACTGAATAAAGAACTCACTTAAGTCTGGGATGTCTGACCTCGGAAAGGAGTGGATATCTGGAGCCTGGGGGTAAAGACAACCCAGTCCATGCCTGTATTGGCGGGTAGGGAAAGGCAACACTCAGCAGGGAGAAAAGAAAGACCTCCAGGAAAAGAAACAAAACACACACAGGTGCAGGGAGGTGACGCTGTCGTCTATATGAGGAAAGGGATGGGGGGAAGGCGGGAAAAGGCCTGATGGGCAGAAAGGCACAGGGAAGAAAGCTTGGGAGTGGACACAGAAAACAGTAAGTATTCCAGTCCCCAATCCTGAGATGGAGAGGAGGAAGGGAGGGGGAGGAGCTGCGTCCGCGAGTGCACTTGGAGGGAAAGCAGCAAGATGCACACTGGCGGAGGAGTGCGAACCTCAGGGAGTCTGACCCAGAGTTAAGAAGGAACCATTCTCCGCGTCCTGCGGGGTGAGAACGCACGTGACATTACGCACAACAAAAGGCGGCCAGCCCAGCCTCAGCGTTAGATGCCCAGATGCCCAGACACGCAGGTCTAGGGCTCTGCTCCGCCTCTGCGGTAGGGGGAGGGGGGCGGACAACAAAGGACGAAGACACCACCTAAGAACTAGGGAGACGCCCACCATGGGCACCATGAACCTCCACGGGCTCAACCCCCACGTGGGACGCTAGAGGTCTGCGCGTGCTCGCCCTAGGCTCCCGGATGAGGTGTTCAGGAACTGCCTGACATCACTAAAAGCTGAGTGTGGCTATCCGGGATAGCCAGATCCAAGGCCGCAAGAGCGGACGCTTCCTTTTCCGTTGCGGTCTCGAGCTCTGGAGCTTTTAGTCCCGGCAGACTGCTTAGGCTTAATGAAACGAAAACCTCGAGCCACTTGTCCCAGACTGCGCGAACCTCCTACAAGAGGTCATCCTTTTGCAATAGTACCTACCTCTACCCCTGTCTCCCCACCCTCCTTCTGCGGGATATGACCCAGGACGCCCAGCGAGTCCAGCGCCCTTCCATTTGTTACCCCTAGGTAACCCCTAGGGATTGCCTTTCTTCGGCAATTAAAGAATTTAAAACCAGGAAAAATTTCTAAAGTGACAGCAGCAAGGAAACTGAAACGTAGCACGCAGGAGCAGACAGAAATCAGCCCATCAAGAATAGCTTTTATTAGGGGGTAAGGAACACAGAAAAGACTCTCTGTAAAGCAACCCAGCTTCCTCTCTTCCTCAGTTTTTTCGTCTTTTGACTCTTAGTTTGGAGAGTTCAGTTTGAAGACAGACAGGACAGGTGACTGCAAAATGCAGTTGCTTATCAACTAGTTACCTGTCAACAATTGTATTATTCATTCAGATACAGTATCCTGGGATTTAACATGTTATGAATTTGGACACTGCCATGAATTTATTGGCTATTTGGATTTCCTCTTCCAAAATCGCACAGAACCAAAGCGTTTGCCCACATTTTCAATGAGTTTTTTTTTTTTTTTTTTTATCTTTGAGATGCTGGATCCTTAACATATTTAAATAACTATGAGCTACAATGGTCACTTTTTTTTAATTATTTTTTGCTTGCCATTTCACTTATATGGACTTTCTGATGCATATACATTCTTAAATTTACTCTAACCTTTCTCTGATATTCATTTCACTTTAAAATGTTTGCCTATGCCAAGATGATTAAAAAAAAAGTTTGATATTGTCAACTAGAGGCTTCAAGCTGCCTTTCCACTTAAATAGTTTGTCTACAACTAGTTTGTCTATCAAACTATAGCCCCTGGGTAAATGCTACTCTGAATCTTGTGGTTTTGGACAAAGAGTATTTTATTATAGTTTTGTCTTTTGGGTTTTTTGTTGTTGTTGTTGTTGTTGTTGTTTTTGAGACTGAGTCTATGCAGTCCATGCTGACCTGGAACTTGTGGCAATCATCCTGTCACTGCCTCTAAGTGCTGGGATTTACAAGTAAGCACCACCAGGTCTGGCTTACTTTAAAAAATGAAACTTGAATCTTCTGTTAATTTTCATTGTGAAATACAGCACACCTTTAATCCCAGCACTCGGGAGGCAGAGGCAGGCGGATTTCTGAGTTCGAGGCCAGCCTGGTCTACAAAGTGAGTTCCAGGACAGCCAGGGCTACACAGAGAAACCCTGTCTCAAAAAAAACAAAAAAACAAACAAACAACAAAAAAAATCAGAGTCCATATGTAAAATTTTATTGGACACATCCACACACATTTGCTTACAAATCATCTATAGCTACTTCCACATTACAGTTATCTGTGGCTGAGTAGCTGCAGCAGAAATGATATTGTACAGTTTAAAATACGACTTTTCCCTTGCAGAAAAGAAAAATGCTGATCTGTGGGATAAGGTATAGATTTTAACTATATAAAATATTTTTCCCAAACCACAAGAAAATACTTCACAACACTAGGGCAAAAAATAAATATCTAAATATTGGTAAGGACATGAAGTCAAAGTAGTCATACATCAGTCAAACATAAAATGGACATCATTTCCTCAAAAAGCAAACAAACATCCAGCAATTTCACTCATAAGTATCTACCCAAGAGTACTAAAAACTTATTGGCACGTGAGTTTGTAGGTTTTCAGGACAGCATTATTCTTAGTAGCCAAAAAAAGTGGAAGCTGAAATGTCCATCAACCAATAAGCAAGATACAGTTTTAATCATATGGCAAAATGTTTTTCAGCCACAAAAAGGACCTTGAACATACAACATGAACCTTTAAAACATTATGCTAAATGAAATGAAGTTACAAAGGGCCACGTGTCTTATTTTTCCATTGATGTGCAATGTAAAGAATTGGCAAATGCACAGGGAAAAAGAGACTGGTGATTAACGGGGTCAGAGGAATGGGAGGATGCTAATACATACAAAGGGCTTTTCTATGGATAATAAAAAATGTCCTGAAATTACAGAATGGAAGTGACTGAAGAACCTGGTGAGAATATCATGAACCACTGAATAGTCCCTTTAATTTTTAAAACTTGAACACTAGTCTATCCTATTAGAAATGACCATTAATGCTGAATACCTTTGGTTATTAAGCATAGTTACAAGCATATACTTATTTGCTTGTTATTTTCCTGTTAGGACTTCATTGTTCATATTCTGAAACCATTTATCTTCAGAATCATAGATTAGATGTTTTCCTGTAAATGGGTTTACCCTTGCGCAAAGTTTTGTTCTCCACACCTGCCTCTGCAATGAAGCCATTTCTTTACCTGCCGCTCATGAAGAAGGTTCCATCTATGACTTAATTGTTCCTCCCTGTAACTCACATGGTGGAAGGTTTCTCCTCCCTAAATCCTAACCTCTTGTTGCATGACATCATACCCCTCACATGTCACACTTGTAATTGCCTTTCATTGGGAAAGGAAAGGACCAAGCTTTTTAAAACTGTAATCGTATTTATCCAACACAGACATCCCATCCCCTGTCTCAGCTTTACTTTTCTCTCAGGCATGAACCACCATCTGATACATGCTGTGTAACTATTTTTCTCCCCTGCTGAATTGCAAACACCTTGTTCTGCTTTCTGCTACAGTACCAACTCTTACTGCAAGTACTCTATACAGTTGCTGAACTCAGACATGAAGCTGATGAGCAGTCTGCAGGCAGGCATACTTGAGCACTGATAACTTGAAAAATCAAAGGATGTGGGTTAATGGTAACTAGTTAGGACACTGACCATAACTATAAATGTTCCCAATCTCCTGCTCTGGGCACTGCCACATTCTTGGGCTCTGGACATGCTTGATGGTGCTGTAATGTGCATTCTTCTTGGCCAACCAAGTAGACGGTGATGGGATTAAAGTTACAAGAAAGTTACTCTATCTTTTCTGAGATTTCTTTTCACAAATGGCTACTCACAGAACTTATTTTATTATTATTTCTTATTGTTTGGGTCAGGGTCTCACTATGTAGCCCCTAGCTGTCCTGGAATTCACTTTGTAAACCAGGCTGGCCTCAAACTCAGAGATCCACCTGATTCTGCCTCCTGGGTTCTGGCATAAAAGGTGTATGCCACCATGCTCATGAACATTCATAGTATTTTAATCTCTAAACGAGTAATAAAATTCAAGGTTGTTAAAACGGTAAACTCACAGAGGCCAACAGAGGCAAGATAAGTCTTCTTTTCCTTAAAAAAAAAAATATAGCTATGGAGTGGAAAGGGCTGGTTAGGAGTCTAAAAAGAACTATCAAGTGAAGTTTATCACCTACAGATAATATAACAAATTACCACAAAAAAAAAATGTGGCTTAAAACCACACATTAGTTATTGCAGTTTAGGACTTGAATCCACTCCATCTCAATAGACTAATAAAAACAAGAATAGTTCCTTTTGGGGAGACTCTGGAGAAGAACCCATCTTCTTCCCTCTCTGGCTTTCAGAAGCCACTCATATGTGGATTCTCCAGCCTTAAAGCCATAAACAGGAAGTTAAGCACTCTTCAAAGTCAGGAAAAGTAAAATAAATGTTCATTTTCTCCATCTGATTCCAGCCCAAGTTTTCTCATGTGATTAAATGATACTCGTCCTAATATTCCAGTATACTCTCCTGTCTATTCCCCAGTCAGGCCTACCATCAAAAACTGCCCAGGTTGCACTGGAAGTCATCTGGAACTCACCCAACTCAAATCCCACTTTCCCTCTTTAGTCAAAAGTGTCCATCTTTTATACAGTAGTTATTTTCACTACAGAAGTTTTCCCTGCTCATCTGGGAAAACTAGTTTTAGAAAAGAATAAGGGGAAACAATTCACACTCACACAAATCCCATGTGAACTCACTACAATTTCAGAGTTGACACCTCTTCCTTGCGGTGCTTCCCTCAGGCCATAGCTGGCCTAGTGATGATTTCTTGTTCCAGAATCTGAAATGTAGTATCAAGAAGCAGGGACACTACTAACACTAATGGTACATGCCTGTTTTACTTGAGAATAACAGACACCAAAGTGTTGCACCCTTGAGTGATATAGACAGTCCACTAGGTATTTGCTAATGCCTTATTCATACACATAACATTATAGAGACAATCTGTAAGTTACAAATGACTGTGTGGTGTGTGTTTGTGTGTGTGTTTGTGTGTGTGTGTGTGTGTATACCGATCACAGTACTCAATATTCTGAGATAATAACTGTTCCAAGGACTATTTTTGGAGGATATCTGACAATATCTTTGGCCTCTACTCACTAGGCACCAGTCCCTTCCCATCATACGGGTGCTAGGAACCAAACCCAGGTCTTCTGGAAGATTAACAAGCACTCTCTACCACTCTCTCTCCATCCCCATACGATAACCATCTTGCTGTCAAGGGCATGCATACAGAAGACTGAGATGTCTAACTTCCTTATGAATCTACTCAACAGACTTAATCATCTCAAAATAGGCTTAATGATTCTCTTTACACAGGAACCGAAAGATAGAAGACAGTGTCAAGCCAAAATTTCCAGGAGGAATCAGAGGCCTTTGAAGCTCTCAACCAAACTGTCTAGATTTTAGTCAGCTAACACTGCATTGAGAAAGGACATGGTAAAATTATTCCAGATTTTTCTGTAACTTTCTCTTCCCTATCCTTAGACTCTTACACCTTTCCCTCCACAATGCCATAATCTTTATATCGAAAATTCCAAAAGAAATGATTCTACGCTTCGGGATGCTCTGATTCCAAAGAAGCAGCTGGAGTATACCCCTGGAGTTGCTTATGGCTTCCTGGAGCCATGATGTAGCCTTTGTAGGTTGTCTGACAGTATCTTTGGCCTCTATCCACTGGCAGAGATCCAAGAGACTCCAAATTTGTTTCCTTTTAGCTTCACTGTTATATACATCACCAAATATAAAAATGTATAAGGAAAAAAGAAAAAGAACACAATTGTAGTCTCCTAAGAAGCCACTTAATTCCATCTTTCACTGCTAACCTACAACCAAATACAAACATGATTATAATCACAACAAATCTACTTTTACACCTTCTTTTGCAATGATCTGAGTATTTTTAGGATGGCAATGAAACCTTTGGATTTTGCTTCAAAGGACCTGAACTTTACACAAATTAATATCCAAAATAATCAACAACAGTAAAGGCAGGTGATAATTGAAATACAATTCAATATTTTCTTGTTCAACACCTAAAGCAATGGATCCTATTTCTTAGAAGCAGCCTTTTCTACCATGGAGAATATTTTAGTCTTAAGAGGGTCAACTTCATTTCAATCAAAAGCAACTCCTATATTCAGTTTCACCTCACTAAATGAGTCATCATGTTCTGGCAGGACCAAGAAGTGCATTCAAACAGCCAACCCAGCTACATCCTGTGGTGGTTTGCAGAGCACCATGTTAAGACATCCCACCACTATGCCTTTATGGAAACAGGACAGCACAAACTGACAAGTGTCACTTCCAAATAACATTTACAAGCTTTCATCTAATAAGCATTTGCTTGTATACAACAAGGTGATACTATTAAAGATATCTCCTACTGGTTATCTACTGAATGAATTCACAGGCTCTTTCCAATTTTAGTATCCCGATGTAAAGATAAATGAGTATCTCTAGGAAAATGCCTTCCTCGCTGACGGGTGCTTTATTTCAGTGTATGCACTACATGTTTGGTATAGGCTGAATCATCCCTGAAGCCTTTACTACATTGACTACCATTCAATCATCTCTTCACGAGTTCCCTAATAGCAGTGTTAATGCAATTATAGAATATCTTGTATTTAATTATATATATATATATATATATATATATATATATATATATATATATATATATATATATATACATATATATCTTTTCTGTTAGCAAGGGAAGTCACATCTGAAAACAAATCCTTTGTTCACTCAAGGAGAGTATGGCCTATGTCCATTATGTTTCTGTGGGCTGCTCTTCAAGGTGTGTTCTCTGATGTTGGGCAAGACACCAGCTCCTTCTAAATATTTTCCCACAGTGAGGACACTGGCTGGGACCCTCTCTGTTATGAAGTCTCTGATGTACTACCAGGTGAGTGTTCTGCCTGAAGGACTTTCCACACTTCAGACACTGGTATGGAGTCTCCTTAGTGTGAATCCTCTGATGCTTGGTCAGACAGGAGCTATCCCTAAAAGCTTTACCACACTGATTACACTCATAAGGCCTTTCACCAGTATGAATTCTCTGGTGGCGGATAAGTCCAGCAATGTTCCTAAAGAGTTTACGACACTGGTTACAACCATAAGGCTTCTCACCAGTGTGAATCCTCTGATGCCTGATGAGATATGCACTCTCAATGAAAGTTTTCCCACACTCTTTACATTCATAAGGTTTCTCCCCAGAATGAATTTTCTGATGCACAATGAGGTGAGAGTTGCGACTGAAGGATTTCCCACACTCTACACATTCAAAAGGCTTCTCTCCAGTGTGTGTCCTCTCATGCTGAGTGAGGTACGAGCCATCTCGGAAAGCTTTTCCACATCTGCTACACTCATAGGGCTTCTCACCCGTGTGGATTCTGAGATGCACAGTAAGGTGAGAAATGTCAGTGAAGGGCTTCCCACATTCATTACATCTATATGGTTTTTCCCCTGTATGAGTTCTTTGATGCAAAATCAGGGATGAATTTCTGTTGAAGGTCTTTCCACAGTCTAGACATGCATAAGGCTTCTCACCCGTGTGAATCCTCTGGTGCTGTGTCAGTGCTGATCCATCACTGAAAGCTTTCCCACACTTACTGCATTTATAGGGCTTCTCTCCTGTATGAATCCTTCGATGTACAATCAAGTTGTAGTTCTTGGAGAATGATTTTCCACAATCATTACAAGTATAAGGTTTCTCACCAGTGTGAGTTCGATGGTGTAAAACAAGAGAAGAGTTCCGTTTGAAGCACTTGCCACATTCAGCACATTTATAGGGTTTCTCAGAAGAATGACTCCTTTTTTCATTAAGAGATGAGCTCAGGGCTAAGATGTCCCCAAAGTCCTTACCTTTATAAAATTTCTTACTTCTTTTCTTAATTTTTTTATCACAAAGGGCAGTGGTAAAGTGGTTTAAAGATTTAACACTTTCTGCATATTTATAGGGTTTATCTCTCGTTTGGTTTCTTACAAGTTGAGTGACTTCCATGGAAGGCTGGGTGGCTTTTTCACAAGCATCGCCGTCACCAGTTCCCTTAACTGTATAACTCTGGGGGCAACTATGTAAGGTTTGGTCGCAATCAAAAGTTTTAATATCTGAGTTATGAACATGGAAGCCGTTTGTTGTAGGAACTCTCTGAAATGGTAGAAGGGCTGGGTTTGTACTCAAATGTTCCCCCAAATTAAGATGGTCACAATTTGCATCCTGAGCCTCTGTTTTCTCATCAACTAAAGATTGCCTCAAATTTCTTTCCTGGTTCTCACAGTCCCAAGTATCACCTAAAATGGGGAAGCAGGGACCCTCTCTTGTAAATCCTTCCATTTCTACCTCAAAGGAAACACTTTCTTCTTCAGGAACATTCTGAGCTATTATTTTCAGTCTCATGTTCCATACTGAAAAGGAAAAAAAAAAAAGACATTAAGTAAACACAGATATATCTGGAAGAAAATGAAAATGGGGTGAGTATATTTCACTTGTTTTCTTTTTCAAATTGATATCTGTAAAATAGAGAGTTCAAATGAAGGTCAAGGGCTAAAGCCAAGAACAGATTCATAAGAAGTAACATTACATTGTAATAGTCTCAGAAAACAGGTCAAAGAAATACTGTGTAAGGTACATGGAAGACAAGGAGCCAGACATCTCTGCTCACTCTGAAATACCATCTTGAACACTGCCTTTTTTTTTTTTTTTGGTTTTTTGAGACAGGGTTTCTCTGTATAGCCCTGGCTATCCTGGAACACACTCTGTAGACCAGGCTGGCCTCGAACTCAGAAATGCGCCTGCCTCTGCCTCCCAAGTACTGGGATTAAAGGCGTGCGCCACCACGCCCAGCTGGCCACTGCCTTCTTGTCCCCATCACCAATGCCCCTCATCAGAAGTCAACACTCATTCTCCCAACCCCAACTTCACAGTTATCTACAAAAACACAGAGTAAGGAGTTCTTGCCCCAGATCTATGATCAGAGTTCTGCTTTCATGGATGAGAAGACAGCATAGGCTAGCAAACCTGAAAGATCTGGGTCTGTGCTCTAAATTCATTAGAGACTATCCTGCAAAGTTGTTGTGAAAATTCAATCATGTCTAAGGCAAGGTCCAAGAATACAGAATGAAAAGTATTTGGAAAGTGGCTCCAGGGCTGTTCACCATTGTTAATCTTTTTCTTACTACCTCTCCTACTCTTTATACTTCATAATATTAAGACAACTGGGGTCCAATGAGATGGTTCAGTTGGTAAAGGCACTTGCCAAACTAACGACCTGAGTTCAATCCCCAGGTCACACATATTGAAAGGGAAGAACCTGCAAAGTTGTTCTCTGACCTTCACATGTGCCATGGCACACATGCCCAGGCCCTCAATCAACCAATCAATCATTGTGAGAAAAAATTAAAAGAAAACTGCCTCTCTTTAAAGTAAAAACAGCCACTTAACTCAGAACATGTATTTTAAGATGATTGAGTCTTTCACATAAAACCAAAGAGTAAAGTACAAACGATGCTTTCATAGATAGGACAGACCTTGAGCAACAGAGTTTAAGAAGCAAAAGCCATATAGACAGACTAACAAATTCAACATCAACACTAAAATTTTCAATGAAACAAAATCCAATAAAAAAAAAAAAATATATATATATATATATATATATATATATATATATATATATATATATACAAGTGGAAGGTAGAGATAAATACTGATAAAGATTATCACCCAATATCAACAAAGAACTCATACAGAAATGCAAAAAAAAAAAAATGAATTTTATCCTAATGAAAAAATAGAAATCCTGAAAACAGGCATATTTTCATTCTGTCAGTTATTCAATTACATCTTTTTGTTGTTTTGTGTTTTGTTTTCCTTTGGCTTGGTTTGGGTTTTGTTCTGTTTTAGTTTTTGAGATAGGATCTCACTATGTTACCCAAATTCATCTCAAACTTTCTGAGCTCAAGTATCTTTCTGCCCCATCTTCTTCATCATATGACTCATAAACTATAACTCTAAAAACAAAGTGGATGGAGCGGCCTCTGCTTATACGCCCAGCACTTGGACAGCTGAATCTGGATGACTGGGAATTGAGGAATCACCCTGTGCCACATGGTAAGTTTGAGGCAACCTAGGCTACATGAGACCAAGTCACAAACCACCAAATATGCAGGCAAACAAACAAAAAACTCAACACTAGATGTGTGATATGGTTAAAATAAAAAAGGAAATCCAGAATTGTAAACCAGCACTGTATATCCAGCACTTGAGAGGCAGTGCAGGAGGAGCGTCCCAGTAGGAGGCTAGGCTACTCTATATAGCAAGTCCTGGATCAGCCAAGGTAGAGGAAAGCCCTGTCTATAAATAAACTAATTAAATGAATAAATACAAGTTTGATAACAATACTTAAAGCTCAGCTGGCACACAATATGATAGTTAAAGCCTGTGTTTATTCAGTCCGCATGGCTGGATAATTTGGTAACAGCTGTTAAAACATCATGAAATATAATCATGGTTACCTCAGAAACATAAGTGAATAATCAATACACACCTATGAAATGACCTGTTTTTTAATTTATTTTATGTGTATAGGTGCTTTTCTGCATGTATGTTTGTGTACTGCATGCATATCTGGTATACGTAGAGGCCAGAACATGTGGAATCCCTGGAGCGGGAGTTATAGATTATTGTGAGCCACCAAGTAAGGACTGGGAATTGAACCCAGGTTCTCTGGAAGTGCAGCCAGTGCTCTTAACCACTGAGCCATCTCTCTAACCCCTTACTAAATGATCTTAAAATGAAATTTTTTAAAAAAGAAAAAGGAAGGAAAAACAGACCAATAATAGTGAAGATGAAATTTAATACGATTGGTCATGGTTTCTCAATATGAAAGTAGAAAACCAAGAATTATGGAAAAATTCTTTTGAAGTACGGAAGAGAAAAATCTACTAGGTTAACCAAGATTTGGAAATGAGAGTAAAAAATAACAAATTCAGAAAAAGAAAAAGCAATTCTTCAAAGGAGGAGGGAACAGGAAGAAAAAGAAATAATAAATAGATACATCCAAACCAATGCTGAAAAGAAAAACAGTGCTGACCAGATGTAATACAACAGTAGTAATGCACATCAAAACAGAAGAAAGGCATCTACAATTAGAAGAAGAAATCACTATATACAAATAGAACAAAGGGCTTAGTTTCTTTCAGAAATGGACATTCAGAAAAACTGCTGGACAGAGACAAGCAGCAAAAATGTTCAGTAGTCAGCCTTATAAGCCAGATGAAAAGCCATGTACACTGAAAGCCAAATGTTTTCTAAGCACATGTGAAACATTCCTTTAACCAAAGAACATACAAAACAAAGGCCAGACAACAGCAGAAGAAACCGATCTACTGGATACAATGCAGTCAAACTAACAACCAGTCAACAGAAGAATATCAAATACAAAGCAAATAAAAATGGAAACAAGAGCAGTACGTAAAACAAACTTGTACTTTGGAAAAGCAAAAACATAATAACCTAATTCTCAGTGACCTAATGAAAACCTTGAAAAACATAATAACCTAATTCTCGGTGACCTAATGAAAACCTTGAAAAACATAATAACCTAATTCTCGGTGACCTAATGAAAACCTTGAAAAACATAATAACCTAATTCTCAGTGACCTAATGAAAACCTCGAAAAACTTAGAAAATACCTGTAAGTAAACAAGAATGAAAATGCTGTATCACTAAACACGACACAACTCAGGCTGATGTAAACTTAGTTCTTGGACAGAAAGTATTAACAAAGTCTTTTACAATTATAGTGAAAAAGGAAGACCACAGAGCTAGGAGTGTAATTTGGAAGAACACTTACCTGTCTCACACCCCGTGTTCCAGCCCCAGCATCAAAAATAGTAACAATGATAAATTCCTGCATATACTAAAGTATAAATTGCAGCAGGTTAAGAGCCATGGGGAGCTCCACGGCCTCTAAGGATTTTTTCTCCAAGGTGCCACAACTGATGGATTATATATACTACTAATGTGAATAGCGAAAGCACATCTGCAGCTGCGGGTAAAGCGTGGTGTTCCCAAATGCCTGTGTTGGCTACAACAACACAATCACCTACTACTTTTAAATTCATTTGGACAAACCAGAAACCCCCCTTGACTGGTGCTCCAGAACAATGTAATATGTACTCTGTTCTTCCACTAAGAAGACAACTCAAGCTTGGGCACTACCTCTGTCACCTTACAAGACAAAGGGAGGGAAGGAAAACTGCTTGAACATGTAAAACTTGACGCTTTATATGTAACCACACTTTTTTGTTTGTTTGGTTGCTTGGTTGGTGTAATGGTTTGTATATTCTTGCACCCGGGAGTGGCACCATTTGAAGGTGTGGCCTTGTTGGAATAGGTGTGACCTGGTTGGAGTAGGTGTGTCAGTGTGGGTGTGGGCTTAATACTCTCACCCTAGGTGCCTGGAAGTCAGTCTTCCACTAGCAGCCTTTGGATGAAGATGTGAAACTCTCAGCTCTGTTTGTGCCATGCCTGCCTAGATGTCGCCATGCTCCCAACTCGATGATAATGGACTGAACCTCTGAACCTGTAAGCCAGCCCCAATTAAATGTTGTTTTTATAAGACTTTGCCTTGGTCATGGTGTCTGTTCACAGCAGTAAAACCCTAACTAAGACAATTGGTTTTTTTTTCAAGACAGGGTTTCTCTGTGTAGCCCTGGCTGTCCTGGAACTCACTCTATAAACCAGGCTGGCCTCGAACTCAGAAATCCACCTGCCTCTGCCTCCCGAGCGCTGGGATTAAAGGCATGTGCCACCATGCCCGGCTATGTAATCACACTTTTAACACCTACTTATAACTTGACTAAAAAAAGAACAAGACAGAACACTTGCAAGTTCACTTCTCACACTATACTCCATTTAGACACAGTCCCATGTGTCAAATAAATGAAAACCACACATTTTTAAAGGGAAAGAAAATCCCAAGAGGCATTAGAGGACTTGCAGAGGACCCATGTACAATTCCAAGCACCCTCATGAAGGCTCAGAACCATCTCTTAACTCCAGTCCCAAAGAACCAAGTATTTCCTTCTGGTCTCAATGATCACTGCATCTGGTTCACATATATACACACTGATAAAACACCCCTACACATAAAATTAAAATAAAATAATTTAAGGTCTGACAAGTTCTACCTAAAGCTCAGATAGTGACTGTCTTGTGAATAGGATAGGTAACCAATTGTGAGAATTAAAAAAAAAAAAAAAAAAAAAAA
>LR749992.1:500095-581306 GCA_902729485.2 Mus minutoides | reverse complement strand
AAAAAAAAAAAAAAAAAAAAAAAAAAAAAAAAAAAAAAAAAAAAAAAAAAAAAAAAAAAAAAAAAAAAAAAAAAAAAAAAAAAAAAAAAAAAAAAAAAAAAAAAAAAAAAAAAAAAAAAAAAAAAAAAAAAAAAAAAAAAAAAAAAAAAAAAAAAAAAAAAAAAAAAAAACCCCCAAAAAAACTCATTCCACTTATAACTGAGACTTATTTTATCAAACCCTAAGACTTAATACAACCAACAAAGTCAAAAGACACTACCAGATGGGAGACAATATTATATGCATGTATCTAGAATATATAAAATGAGACAGGCATGGTGGGTGCACACTTATAATCCCAACACTTGAAAGGTGGAAGTAGGCGAATCAAGAGTTAGAGACCAGCCTGGGCTATAAGAGACCCTGCCTCTGCCTACCCACCTACCCAGCTCGATAAATAGATATATAGACAGACAGACAGAAAGATAGAAAGATATATAGACAGACAGACAGACAGATAGGCAGACAAAGTATGACAACAACTCATTTTTTTTTTTTAACGAACAAAGCAAAGATATTGTCTTACTTTAGAATGCTTTCTAAATTCAAATAAGGGGTTGGGGACTTAGCTCAGTGGTAGAGCGCTTGCTTAGCAAGCACGAGGCCCTGGGTTCGGTCCTCAGCTCTGGAAAAAAAAAAAAAAAAAAAAACAGTATGCTAAATTCAAATAAATCAGAAATTTATACCTCACAGTCCTGGAGTATGAGAAGTCCAAAAGTATAGTCAGGTTTGGGTAAGGGCTCACTTGCTAGCTTACAAAAAAAAAAAAAAAAAAAGATGCTCGATATCACTAGCCATGAGAAAAATGCAAATTAAAGCTACATCCACCAAGAGTCAGCAATCACTTCCACATCCGTGTAGCTATTCTACAAGACAGAAAAGTTGTTTGTGACATCTAAAGCAAGAAAATACATTGAAGTAATAAAGTACTACAAAGTATAAAAAGAAATAGAGTATTATAAAGCTATAAAATACATATACATTCTATAACAAGGATGAGTCTTGAAGATGTTTTCTAAGTCAAAAAACCAGACACAAAGGACTACAGATTCTATAACTAGGTATACAAAATATCCAAAACAGACAGACAAAAAAAGAAAAAAAAAGCTACATCAATGAGAAATGGAGAAGATAAAAGTGATAGTTAATGAGTTTTCTTTGCAGGGACATTGATGAAAAGGTTCTAAGCTTGACAGGCATGGTGACGCTGACCTTAAATCCCAGCACCCAGAAGGCAGAGAGGGGTGGATCTCTGAGTTCAAGCCAGCCTGGTACACACTGCAAGTCCCAGTCAAGCCAAGGTTAAACGGTGAGATCCTGTATGAAAAAAGAAAAAAAAAAAAAAGGTTAACTATGTCCCTTCCGAGAATAAACTATGTGGTTTTTGTTATTGTTGATTTAAGTTTGTTGACCAGGATCAAACCTATTTGCCTACTCACTACTGACACTTTGATGGTACATTCATTAAAAGTTCAGGAGGAAAATGAACAGTTACAAGGCTGAGTTTGTATAGAAACTGTTCATCTCCCAAATGCTGGGATTGTAGGCACCCGTCACCATGTCTAACAAGAGTGCGTATTTCTTTTACTGCTTTTTCAGATGAGAAAAATATTCTAATTCCTAATTCACACGAATTCTCACATTCACATTTATAAAAGGATGCAGAAAAGACTTATGAGGCAGGGATTTCAATAAACCTTAGAATGGCTAAAATAATGTAGCTCAAGGACAGTGACTGCCTAGCATATACAAGATGCTTAGTTCAAAACCAACCACACACACAGGGTGCCAGGGATGGGGGTGGGTGGGGTCTTAAGGTAAAATACTGCACTAAGAAAAGATGTGGAAAGCCTTTTGGGGTACCGCTTGGCAGCAGTCTGACACTGGCAAGGACAAAGAAATGGGCTTGAGACAAGAATCTGACATTGGAAGTAAGCTCAGGCAGGAATCTGACATCAGGGGGTAATAAGGAAGTAAGTTTCAGCAAGAAGCTAACCTTAGGCTGTAATAGAGAAGTAAGGTGAGGCAAGAATTTTTAGTATTAGGGTGGAACAGAAGAACTAGGCTTCAGGCAAGATTTTAGGCTTGGACGAGGAAGCAGGCTCAAGTATTTCGGTCATTATGACAAGCCCCTTTTGACATCTGTCATGGAGTAATTTCAGGACCCTGCTTACTGCTTTGTTAGTTCCTTATTGTACTGCTTGCCCAAAATACTTGCATGTAATTAAATTGGTTTAAAAGTGCGTTGAAAATAAAAATTTTGCCTTCAGTCTCAGAATTGACTGGGGTCATGCTACAATGTTGTCTAACTGCCTTTTTTCTTTTTAATCTTTGCTCCTACGCTGGAGAACCTGTTGACTGACTGAGCGGGCTTGGTCAAAAAGATATAAAGCAAAATACAGAACTAAGGGGCTATCCAAGTTACTAGGGTATAAAACATACCAAAAGAAAAAAAAAAGAAAAAGAAACATCTAACTATATGAAAATGAAGAAAAACTAGGAATATTGGGCATTTAAAAATCAAAAAAGTAACAAAGAATTTAAAGTAGCAACCCCAAGAATGATTTACTAATAACAGCAAGCACTTTAACCACATGATCAAAGATTGACCACTACCAACTTTACGTGTTTTACTTATGTGATTATCTGCAAGGCATGAAAAGGATTGTCAGTGAACTAAACAAAGGCACACCCCACAAGATTATACCCTATGTCTTTTAAGAAACATCCATCAAAACATTATAAAATTGGGCTAGCAAGATGGCTCAGCCAGTAAGAGCACTGACTGTTCTTGCAAAGGTCCTGAGTTCAAATCCCAGCAACCACATGGTGGCTCACAACCACCTGTAATGAGACCTGACGCTCTCTTCTGGTACATCTGAAGCCAGCTTCAGTGTTCTTACATATAATAATAAGTAAATCTTTGGGCCGGAGCGAGCAGAGTTGACCAGAGTGAGCAGTGCAGAGGTCTTGAAAATTCAATTCCCAACAACCACATGAAGTCTCACAACCATCTGTACAGCTACAGTGTACTCACATACATACAATAAATAAATCTTTTTTTAAAAATTACAAAATTATCAAAGAGAAATAGCATTAATAGTTGAAGGTGACTGAAAATACAAACTTAATGCCACACATGATCCTGGAATGAACCTTGACACAACCTAGTTTTTAAAAAAAATTTAAAAACTTATAGTTATATATAAGTTGTACAGTGATTGGCCCCAATAACATCCTATCATAGATCAGGGTGGAGGCATGGAATTCCATGCCCCCTCGAGGATTAAACAGGCAGTTAAGGTTGTTGGCAGAGTTGTTTTTTTTTTGTAAAATTTATTTTTATATATTGGTATATGTGTGTCCATGAGTGAATACCACCTATGTTTCAACACTCTCTAAGGCCAGAATAGTGCATTGGATACCTGGGTGAATCCTTTGGAGCTGGAATTACAGGTGCTATATGTCCCAAAGTTTGGGTGCTGGAAACCAAACTTAAGCCCTCTGAAGAGCAGCAAGTGCTCTTAATCACGGAGTCTCTCCAACCTCACAAGATTAACATTAATTTCAGTAGTGTGGCCACTCGGAGGTTGACAGGATACCCATTCTCCTTTGCTCATGGAAAAGGAAGGAAAAGAAAAAAAAAGCAAGGTTCACATTTTAAAGAGAATCTTCACTAAGAATTTCAATGTGTAGTGTCAGAATATTCACAGTATTACTTCTAGTAACCCAGCCCCCACACACACTATCACGCCTGCCTGTGCTACAATCATTATGTGTGTAAAATGATAGTGGGCATGTGTTTAAGAGAAAGGAAAAGACAATGTAGCAAAATGTTAATAAGTGATAATCTAGATGGTTTCATCATTATCTATTAAATTATGCCTGCAATTTAGATGTGGGGGGTGAAATCTTTCAAATTAGAGGACGAGGAGAAGGCAGGGGAAAGTGGAGGAAAAGTTGTTGGAGGAGGATGAACAAAAGCGTGTTTTTCCAGGGAAATAAAACCACTGAAAACCAAGGAAGGCATAGCAAACCAGAGAAGGGTCAAAGCAGGGGAGGGACACATGAACCTCCCTGGGGAGGGAAGGAGGGATAGTTAAATAGATGATGGATAGACGGACAGACTGATTGATTGACTAACTGATTGATTGATTGATTTTGCAAGTACCAGCAGAGTGAAAGGAAAAGCACCTAGAAGATTCCATGGAAAACAGCCCCGCCGCTCATTGGAGTATGGCAGCCAACTCAGCCCGAAACCGGCAAATAAGAAGGGCCAGGTGCCCAAAGGATCTCGGCAAAACCCCCGAGAATAGCGGGGCTCGAGACAAGGACGCCTTAAGTAACAAACAGCAAGGAGAGACAGCCTCACCCGACAGCAGCGCGGAGAGCGTCTACACCAGCCGGCCAGGAACCCCTCCGACCCCGGAGGCGTACACAACCGCGGGGACAGCGATGTCCCCGCTCACACCCTCCGGTGAGCCCGAAACACCCTCGGCACGCGTGAAACCCGACACAAACGCTCTGGACGCCACCTCTCCCTCCCGCAAGACACTCAGACGGGAAGCTAAGGAACAGAAAGGTGCCGAGGCGCGGAAGGACTCACTACAGGATGCCGGCGGCGGCCATGGTTGCAACAACTGGGCATGTGCAGAGCCCGATCCTGAGCTGCGCACGCGTCCTAGAGGTTCAGCTGCTTCTTTCTTCTGTGCACTCTGATCTGAGAGACTTGCACAGGAGCCTGCAGCTACGGAGAGGCAGGTGCAAGGCATTGCGATCAGGAAGAAATATCTCCTCACCTTTATTTACAGAGTTATAACTAAGTTATTGATGACTCATAGATATTCGTTTTTCTACCACGATTCTGTCATTTGAGAGGGTTGGCTCTGTGTATGAGAGTCTCCTACCTCAGCATCTCCAGGACTCTCCAGATGTTATTATTTTGTTCTCGAGCCTTATTTTTTTATTTACTGCATAATTTAACAAAAACACGATTATAGGTGAAAATACTAAAATTCAGCCAAATACACCTCTTTTCTTGACAATCATGGAAGTAAGCTATGTTTTTTTTTCCTTATGTGTATGAGTGTTTTGCCTGCATGTATGTCTGCATCACTTCCTCACGACCAGGAAAAGGTTTCAGATTCTCGAGAGCTGGAGTAACAGACAGTTGTAAGCTGTCTCATGGGTGCTGTGAATTGAACTCCAATCTTCTGGAAGAGGAATAAGTGCTCTTAACCATCTCTCTAGGCTCGTGCCAAAGGTGTATTTCACCAATATCCTAGATGTTTCTGAACCCAGACAATTTGACAATGAAGATTAATCAACAAAAAAGTTACAACTGGATTTCTCCATTTTGAACACAAGAAAGAAAATATTTTGTGTTTTGGTTTGGTTTGGTGTTTTGTTGCTGTTGTTGTTGTTGTTGTTTTGTTTGGTTTGGTTTTGGTTTTGGTTTTTCGAGACAGGGTTTCTCTGTGTAGCCCTGGCTGTCCTGCAACTCACTCTGTAGACCAGGCTGGCCTCGAACTTTGGTTTTTAAGAAAACAGTACTGAAGAGATGGCTCAGCAGTTAAGAGCACTGGCTGCACTTCCAGAGGAGCAAGGTTTGATTACTAGCACCCACATGACAGCTCGAAACAGTCTGTAACTCCAGTCCCAGGGGATCTGTTGTCCTCTTCTTAAGTCTGCAGACACTGCACATAAGTGGGTTACAGACAAACATACAGAAAAACATAAAATAGAAATAAATGAGTCTCTTTAAGAAACAATAATACCAACAAAAGCATATCAGAGCTGTAAATGGGAAAACAGAATCTGCCCCAAGGGACTGTTGGATGATAAAAGATTTCTTAGTTGGTTGTGCTGGTGGTTATAAAGCTGTGTTTGAAACACACTGAACTGTTGGGCATGGTGACACATCCCTTTAATCCCAACACTTAGGAGGCAGAGGCAGGTGGATCTCTGAGTTGGAGGCCAGCCTGGTCTACAGAGTGAGGTTCAGATGAGCCGAAGTTCCAGAGTAAAACAAAACTTGATCAGGACACGGAATGGTTCCTCAGGTGAAAGTGCTTTCTGCAAACCTGACAAGGAGTTCCATTCCCAGAACCATATTTAAATAAGGGGGCGGGGAGCCCAGTACAGTGTCACACATCTCTGTATGACTCCAGTACACCCACAGTTAGATGGGAAAGAGGACAGAAGCACCAGAAGCTCACAAGTCATATAGCCTGGGTTTTCTGAGAAGACAGCTTCTCAAACGAGAAAGATGCAACGGCCCATGACTCAGTCTTCTATCCATCTAGACACATTTACAGATGAGACATCTCTCTCTCTCTCGCTCTCTCTCTCTCTCCAAAACCACCCCATAGGCTAGGTGAGAGAAAAACATTTTAAGAATCTCACAGATTTAGATGTGTGTTCTCCTTTTGGAGAGGTTTCCTTTCTGTGACATCTTAGATAGACTTGACTGAACTGCTCACACTCCAAAGAGGTGATCCAGAACAAAACAGGAGAAATGAACTATTGCTTCCATTGATAAGGAAGGTGCTTGCCGCTGCCACATTCACCGGCCTGACACTTACCATGACCCAGCCAATAAGGATATGCAACGTTGTGGACAACAAAACACAAGTCCCCAGCAACCAGTTAAGAAATGAGCCAGCTATCATGGGCCATTAACAAGGAAGCCAATGGACTGCTGTAAGAGAAGAAGATGAAGGCCCTTAGCCCAATACACGTGAGCAAACATAGAAGCCACAGTTACAATGGAAAGCTTTCTGTAACTACACAGCTTAAGTCCCAAATTTATAAACATACAACTCAAACTTTTCCGAAGGCTGGATGGTGAAGCGAACAAAAAAATATCAAATTAGGAAAGCTTTGGATATTTTTACTAGCAAGGGTGAAAGATTTAAAATGAAATATTAATCAGGGCACAGTAGTACATAGTCCCAGCACTTGAGAGGTGGAGGTAGAAGAGTCGGAAGCTCAAAGTACATCAAGAGTTCAAGGACAACCTGTAATATATAAGACCCTAACTTCAAAAAACAAAAACAGCTTAATTCATAAGGCACTACAATATTTGTAAAGGAAACAGATAAAAACCTGGACATACTTGTCTGTAATCTCATCACTCAGGCTGTGGAGGCAGAAAAATCAGGAATTTAAAGCCAGCATGGATTATGGAAAACCCTGTCTACAAACAACCAGAAATAGGAAAACAAAAGAACAGTACAAAACAAAATAGCTCTCAGAATATAGTGTTGGGGCCACCAAGGTCCTTGCACTCCCAGAGAAGCACTAAGGGAACCAGTAATGTTAACCACAAAGGGCATCCCCTCAACAAGAGGAGATAGAATCAATTACCTAGCTATGTTCTACACAGAAACCTGAGAGTGAATTATCTATGTTAATGACCTGGTGACCTTTTGCTATCCATGGAGGCAGAACTCACTGACCTTTTGCTATAGAGGCATCCCTCACCCAAATTCCCCAGAATGCTTATTTCAAACTCTTTCCTCCATAAACCATTACCCATTCTTAGAGGAGATGTCACATTTACTTGATGACCTGCTGACCTCTAAGTTATTGGTCAGAGATCACACTAGATTCTAGGCCTTGTAGCTATAGAACCCACCCTCACGGTCATGAGTATTTGTAAAAGAGTTTCTATGTAGTCACACATTAAGCTTTATTATGCACCTGGAACTAGACTGACTGGACTGATTGTTGCCTGGAAGCTGTTTTAACTATGCTGACAATGAACTGACTTGCTTTAGACTCCTCAAGTCTGATCCAGGTTGCTGAAATCAATCTGAACCTACTCTTCATTTATATCTCTTCTTAGGTTTGCTTCCCTGCCTGGATATCTGCAGAGACCCTCCTCACTATAGATTTGATTTGATATTGAAATAATAAATAGGAATAAACACAATAGAAACAATAAATCTACCAAACAATACAAGATGTTCAGCTAAATAATGTGTTTGTTTTTTTTTTTTTAAAAAGACAGTTATTTTTTTTAAGTGCTTCCAATGCCTGTTGGAGTTGTTTCTCTCACATGCTAGCGATTGAATCTAGGGCCTTGAACTAATCACTCTTACCACTAAAATACAGTTCAACCTTGTGCTTTGTGTTTTAATATATTAACATGAAATATTGGTTTCTCTCAATTTGACGTATTTTCACCATGTTTACTGAAAAAAATGAAAAAACGAAAAACATTGTATCCATGTTTGCAAATCCTTAAGGCATTTCTAAAAAAGAAAAGGTGAGTCATAACATACATTTCAAATACATTAAATACATTCTCAGAAGTATGATGGATGTCATGAAAGTATACTAAATGTTAACAGAAGAACTGTATGCTCCTAGATAGCACTTAATGATGAAAGTACAAAGAAAAGAGACACACAATAACAATACATCAACATATAACAAAATATAGATCTTCAGCAAATGGAGACTGGGATGATCTGAAAAGTTCTAAATAGTCGAATCAAAGAAGAAAAGCAAAATAGTTATGAAACACATGATATATTGATCAGGCTTTGCCATAGTGACAGAAATGATAATTAAAGTAACAGAAATAAGACAAGAAAGATGGCTCAGCAGGTAATGTGTGGGTCATACAGGCCTGGTGGCTTGAGGTCATTCTCCAGAATACATGTAATGGTAGGAGAAAGCTAACTCCATAAAATTGTACTGACTTCCCTATGGAAGAAGGAAGGCACAAGTGAGGGTGCTTGAATTCACTTAGAAGGGGGGATAAAATAGACTTAAGAAGCAGATGGAGGGAGGGAACTGAGAGGGAGAGAGGAGGGGAACGGGGAGGGGAAGAGAGGGTTCAGAGTCAGGGGTAGGGAGGAATAGGTGCAATGGAAGAATGAATGGAAATCTGCAACTGACGGTGGTGGCGAGGTAAGAGGCATCTCCAAGAAGAGATAAGGAAGGTACCCCAGAATCAATGAGGGTGTCCTTAGCTATGACTCACCGCGTGAAGGATGTGGAACCAGAAGAGACTACCTCCTGTAGCCAGGCAGTAACCCTAATGGAGCAACAGGGACATCAACCCACCCACAAAACTTTCAACTGAAACTTTATAGTGTCTACAAGAAATGCAGAGACCCAGGGGTGGAGGGCAAGACTAAGGGAACAGCCAGTTAAACAATAACCAGTCCAACTTGAGACCCATCTTATGGGCAAGCCCCAGTCCCTGACACTATTAATAATACTGTTATGCTTACAAACAGGAGTCTGGCATGGCTGTCCTCTCAGAGGCTCCACCCATGAGCTGACTCAGATATAGACACCCATAGCCAACCAGTGGATGGAGCTTGGGGACGCTATGGAAGAACAGGAGAAAAGATTATGGCTCTAAGGAGATAGGAACTCCACAGGAAGACCAACAAAGTCAACTAACCTGGACCCTTGGGGCTCTCAGAGACTGAACCACCAAACAAAGAACATACAAAGGCTGGGCCTAGGCCTTCCCACTCATTGGTAGCAGAGGTGCAGATTGACCTTCATATGGGTCTCAAACTGGAGCACGGGTTATCCCAAAAGGTGTTGCCTGTACATGGAATATGTTCATCTAGCTGGACTGCCTTGTCTGGCCTCAGTGGTACAGGTAGTGCCCAGCCTCACAGTAACTTGATGTACAAGGATGGGGGCTACCCATGGAGGCCCTCACTTACTCAAAGGAGAAGGGGAAGGGTGAAGGATTATAGAAGGAGGTGACTGGAAGAGGGCCACTGAGTGAAATGTAAATAAAGTAAATAAGTAAAAATTAAAATAACAACAAATAAATAAATAAATAAAATTGTACTGACTTCCACATACACACACATACACACACATACACACCATTAATCAAAAATCTAATCAAAAATAAAATAACAAATATAAATACTTTCTGAGTCATCAGACTAGCAAAATTAAAAGGAGAGCTAACATAATCTTCCATGGCTACTAATGAGAAAGTAAATTGGTACTGGCAATATTTTTAAAAGTTAAGAGCCACTGGATGGTTTAGCAGGTAAGAGCACTTCCTGCTCTATTAGGAGACCCAACTTACATTCCCAGCTTCCACAGCTCACAGCTCACAACTGCCTGCTGCTCCAGCTCCAGAGGATCTGATATTCTCTCTAGCCTCTTCTGGCACCTGGACTCAAGCAATAGCTATTCACAGATACATATACATAACTAAAAATAAATCTTCAACAAAAAAGTTAATTACACACACACTTCTCCCAGGCCCTCCAGTGGTAAAAGTTAATCCACTGGAAATATAAACAATCAAGATTCTATTAGAACACTATCTGTGGTGAGGGGTGGGGAGAAAACAACCTAGAGGCCATATACTATCCAACTTTCAGAATGTTACAATGGGGAAAAATGTGATACACTGAATTTTATTTTATATGGAATAATTGTGTATTGCATAAACTGCAAGGGAGTAGGGAGTATGGGAATACTATTAACTAATATATTGAATTTTTTTAAATGGGTTGATTACTTTGAACTTCTGATCTCCTTGCCTGTCCCCCCCTGAGTGCTAGTATGCTCCATCTCAGCTGTCTTTTTTTTTCTTTCTAGAAATCATGTATATTACATCTATGCATCAAAAATTTTATTGATGTAACATAAGCCTCATTACATGTAATTCCTGGAGGAGGAACCCATTTAAATGTAAAAAAAAAAAAAAAGAAATATGATAATATAATGACCCTAAGTTGGGTCTCCTAGAAGAATCACTGCTGAATCACCTGGTGGCCCCTCACCTCTAAATATAAGAACTATGGCTATAATATGAATAATGGCTATAATAATAATAGGGGGCAGGAAACAGCTAAACTCCTGCCATTCTCATGATAAGAAAATCCAGGGTTTGGAAGAGCAGAGAAGTCATACTATACTAGGTTGAGTTAATATAAATGTAAAATGGTCTTTACACAAGGAACATCCCTTTGGACCTCAAGACTCTCAAGAGATAGACTTTCTAAGTGTGCTAAGTGTGGAAGAGATAGACTTTCTAAGTGTGCTAAGTGTGGAAGAGATAGACTTTCTAAGTGTGCTAAGTGTGGAAGAGTCTTTCCCAGAAGATGCCTCACAGTACATTTCAAAAGTCAGAAAGGAGAAAAATGACAGAAGTGTGATCTTTGATATGTTGTCCCCTTCAAATCATAAAATAGACACTGTGGGGGAGTAGTGAGGGAAAAGGCTTTCTACCACACTCAGCCTTCAGGAGACAACACCAGAGAATTCATACTGAGAGAATTGTAGTGTGTAAGCCTCTAGGTATACTTGCTTCACACTCTGGGTATACAATGTAAGAGGATTCATACTGGAGAACTCTCCATGGGGAAAGTTAATTTTGTAATCTTTCAACAATAGCTTTACCTTTTTTTCCCCAAAATTAACATTTTTATTAAATCAAGTTTAAAAATATTCATTGTAGAAAAGTCTACAAGGGTATTAAATCAAAATATACCTTTTCTTTTTTTTACAATATATGTATATATTAGCAGCAAACTACTTCAGAGATTTTCTTTTGCATTTAGTTATTTTAAAGAAAGCATAACAGTGTTATGTTAGCATGGAATGTCAGAATTCCCCCTTCACCCTTTACTTTGTGACTTGGCCTTCTCTACAACACTTCATACCAAAAATTAAGAACAAACTTTGTTTTGACTAACATGTAGTGAAACAGCAGCTGGTAAAATCTCTCACCACACATCAGCTATGCATCATTTTCAAACGTAACAAGTGAGCACCATTTAACATTTTTCAGGTGAAACAACAGCCAACTGTACCACGTAGTATTTGGCTTACTGTTTTAAAAACTTGGTAACATACAAAATTTTAAACAAAGGAGATAAATACTTCAATCCTATATTGTTTGTCCATTATTAAAACTCTTTCATAGAAATTCTATACATAACCTGACAAACTCTAGGCAAAGATATATATGTGTATATATACATGCAAAAGTCTATGTACATATCCACATATATCTGCAACTTTGGATTTTTAAAAAACTAATTGAATGTATCATTTACTGGCTGAAAAGTTTCATCAGCTAGTGGGAAATACTACAGAGAACTGTGGTATAACATTTAGGCTTACAAATTATTCAACCTAGATTGAAATAACAAACTAACCACCAAAGAAAACTTCTCTTGATGTTCTTCTAATAGCAAAAGAAGAAACATTTGTATAATATGCTTTCAAAGTAAAAATTATTAAATCTCACTAGTCTTCAAAAATACTAAACATTACATAAATACAATTTTCTTATTGTTGAATTCCTCAGCTAGAATCTATACTTTTAAAAAATCCCTTTGGATTATCCCACTTAGCATTTCAAGTTTCCATTCTACAGCTCTGACAAATGGCTCAGGTTTATTAGTTTTATAAGAATCACATGATTCAGAATTTGCTGTACTAAACAGAAGGAACTATATCAAATAACAAAAACAACTTAATGAAACATTGAGAATATGTAATACAATGAAGAAAAAGACAACAAAGATTCCCTTTTCACCACACAAGTGAGATACAACCCTTTCCATGCTGTTAAAGTAACTGTCTAGAGAATGGTATTAGGGTGGCCCACCTTTATTTTCAATTAAAAACCTAATATAGTAGACTGAATTATTATTTTTATTAATATGCACAGCAAATTACTGAAAATGGTGACTTCATGTCTTCTCCTTAAAGATGGCACTTGTAGGTAGCAAGGAGGCAGAGATGTCTATACATGTCACATGTTTACTTGAAAAGACTCTTCCACAGCAGTTTGATACTGGGTTTCCTCATCTAGCTGAAGATTCACAAATTCTCCATAATCAAACTGATGTCTTTGATTTTAGATGACTAACAAAATTTCTAGTAATCTGGCTAGGATCTCCCCAAGGAAGAGACACACAAATAGGACGTGTCACAGGAACTATCTGAAGTAGGTGGTTACTATTACAGTGATCCAATAAATGTTGTCTAGTGAAATTTGACTCTTGACATAAGGGACACTTAAAGGTGGGATGCCCAGAAGAACTTGTATCCTCTTGATAAGTTTCTGTGTTATCAGATGCAGATGTTTCACTCCTATTACTGCTCCTTACTGAATCTTGAGAAATCTTAAAGTTTGAATTGACAGAAGAAACACTATATTCATCCTGATACTTCTTACAAGATTTGTAATGTCTCATGAGATAGAATTTAATCTTTTCTGAACAGCATCTGCAGCTACCAGAAAACCTAATGATATTTTCAAGATCTAAGGCCTGCTCTGGGCATGCTCTTTCTCTTCTAGTCACACTTCCATGACATAGGGGACAATGTATTCCACTTTCTCTCATTGCAGTCAGAAAACATTTTCTACAGAAAATGTGCTGACAGGCCATGGTCCACACCAGCGTCTTGAACACCTCCTGACAGACAGGGCAGTAGAAATCATTTTCCCTGTAGTACGAGGCCGTGGAAAGTTCCTCAGACATGGCGAGGGGTGGGCGGGAGCAGAGGTGGTGGTGGTGGTGGTGGTGGCAGTGGCAGGGCCCTGAGCCTGACTCCCTGAGAGGGCCCTAATGGGGGAGGCTTTTTTTTTTTAAGACAAGGTCTCATGTATGCCAAGCTGGCTTCAAACTCACTATGTAGCAGGGGATAATGTTGAGCTGTTCACCTTCCTACCTCTGCCTCCTGAGTACTGGAATTGAAGATAATAATTTTAAAGACACAGCTTTTTATTTTAAACCAGAAAATTCAAATATGTTAGAGAAATATCATCACACATAATAAATATGGTAGAGTAGAAATTAAATTTTATTTGCCATTAGAAATAAACTATAAAGATAGGGAAAGTTTCTCTCTTGTTCTCTTACTCCTGTTTCCTGCTTGCTTCTTTCCCTGTGGTCATGGCTGGCTTCTACTTCCCTACTCTCTCCCTTGCTGCCTTTCTCTGCCTCTACTGCCCTTTTAACTCCCCTCTCCATGCCCTGAATAAACTCTATTCTATGCTTTAAAAAAAGATGGGGAAAGTTGAAAAGATTTTTAGGCCATAAACAAATAAATTACCTAAATTCATGAAGACTGTCAACATGGCTTCCTTAGGTCACAGACAAGCAGTTCTTTACTAAAAGCCTCCTTATTTTTGCCTCAAAAAACACCAACTAATGGGACTCAGTGTCTGATGATTGTCTGATGATCTGTCTGACAAAAATTACTGCAATGGATAATCAATTTGCATGCATATCTTTCTTCATCATAGATAATCAAAACCATCAACCTTGAAGATTCAGAGAGATCATACATCCCTTAGCATATTCTTCAGGATCAATGTATATATGATTTTAAAACATTTGAAGAAGGCTCAAGGTTATAGCATCAATTTCTGCTGCATATTCTATGTTTTCATTGCAAACAACTCAGACAGAGTATAATAACTTATCAATGTGTTTGTTGTCAGTAGCATTTCGCTATTTACTTAGGGGTGCAACTTCTTAGTTCTAATAGCAAACCAACATCTAGGCAGCATTAAAGACATACTATTGTCTTGAAGTGTTCAGATGCCAAGAATAATGATAAGCTCAAACCAAAGCCCTTACAGAAGAAATGGAAAGTAGACCCAGCAGTAGTTTCTGTTCATAACTCCTAAGTAGTTGAGGACAGGAAAAGATTCCTTCCAGTAACAAATGGACAGCAGTTTTTTAATATTATCCTCTTCACAGATAGCGTTCATACATGAGAGTAAACATTTTCAAACTGGCAAAGATTCAAAAACTATCCCTTTCAAGGAGAAATTCCCCAAGACAGCATAACAGTAATAACTCATAATTATATGTGAGCCACATCCTAAAAGACATGTAACAGGGATGCTCTCTATAGATATTTTAGTCCTAAGGGGGTAAAAACTGCAAGCACTTTAGCAGCCCTTCAATACTACAGGGCAAAATGTGGTACAGATACACAGTGAAATACTCAGAAGTTAGTGAACTACAGATACAGTAACTAGCATAAACTTAAAAACATTGTGGAGTGCAAAGCCAGATGTAAGAAAATGAAAAACAATTTAATGGGGGAAAATCAAGATAGTAGTTACCTTTATACTGTACAGGGTTTTTGGAAATT
Source organism: Mus minutoides (assembly GCA_902729485.2). Classification (NCBI taxonomy): domain Eukaryota; kingdom Metazoa; phylum Chordata; class Mammalia; order Rodentia; family Muridae; genus Mus; species Mus minutoides. Next base: position 566,141 of record LR749992.1, on the reverse strand, counting down.
GTACAGTTGTGATATATATATGATGGACACATACATATCTTTATATATTAAATCCATTGAGGGAGTTTGGAAGGATGACTCAGCAAATAATAGTACTTGCTACTCTTGAAGATGACCTGTGTTAATTTTCAACACTCATGCTTGGTGGTTCCCAACTCCCTGTAACTCTAGTTGCAAGGGACCTGATAACTTCTTCTGACTTCCATGGGTATCCATTTGTTTACAGTACACACAAATGCATACTGGCACAGTCACACACATAAGTAAGAACAGATTTTTAGAAAATCCGTTGAAGCTGGGCATTATGGTAGAGGTTTCTAATCTCAGCAGAAGGGCGATAGGAGTCATGAAGTCATAGTCATCTGAGCTACACAGTAATTTGAAGTCAACCTAAGCTACATGAAATATGTCTCCAAAAAAAGTCCAACAATGACATTGATTTGCAAAGATGAGGAATTTATACCTGTCAATATATACATACACACACATATATATGTATATATATATATATATATATGTATGTATAATATATATATATATATATTACACACACACACACACACACACACACACACACACACACACATATATGTCATATAGCCTGCATGTTTGCCAGTGTACCACATGTATGCCTGGTGCCCTCAGAAGCCAGAAGAGGGTGTTAGATGACCTGACACTGGAATTACAGACAGTTATAAGCCACCATGTGGGTGCTAGAAATGGAACCCAAATCCTCTGGAAAACCAGCCAGTGCTCTTAACCACTGAACAATCTTCAAGCCCACATATATCAGTTTAAAAATAGTTTTGGTTTGGTTTGGTTTGGTTTGGTTTTTTGAGGTCAGGGTTTACTATGTATCACAGGTTAGCCCAAAATACCATATGAAGTTCAGGCTGATGTCGCATTTGCCTCCATTCCACCTCAGGATCCACATGCTGGCATTACAAAAGTGGACTACCATACCAAGCCATTTTAAAACTAGATGTCAGGGCTAAAGAGTTGGCTGAACAATTAAGAGCATTTACTACTCTATCAGAGAGCTGGAGTACAGATCCCAACACCCACTTTGGGCTGTTCACAAATTCCTGTTCCAGAGGATCTAGCATCTGCTTCTGGCCTCAAAGGGCACCTGCACATACATACATACAAATAAATACATATAAAATTAATCTTTAGGAGCTGGAGAGATGGCATACTGTTCTTGCAAAGAACTCAGATACACTTCCCAGCATCCATATTAGGAAATTAACAATTGCTTGTGTCCCCGTGTATCCAGTTCCAGGGGATATGTTGTATCTGGACTCCGCAGGCATCTGCACTCATATGCACACTCACATTCACACATACCCATGATTTTAAAATAATAAAGTATTTAAAACTAAATGCCAATTAATGACAGAGTTTCATACTTCAATTTTAAACAAACCCGAACAAAAAGCAAATACAAAAATGGATCTTGTTTTATAGGTGAGATTCTGTAACTATTAGTACTTAGCCTACCTTGGACTAACACCAACAGAGAATTTGTCATTCATATGCTTGGAGAGTTAGATCAAAATAGAGATATAACATCAGTATGATCTAGTAGTTCAGCAATCACTCCAAACACTAATTTCCAATCTTTCCCTTAGGCTGTCTTAATATTATCATTTTTTGTTAATGTGTATGGTTGTTTTGCCCACTTTCATGCCTGACTCCCCAAGAAGACCAAAAAGAGGAACTAGAATTACAAACAAGTGTGAGCCACAACATAGGTGCTGGGAACTGAACCCGGGTCCAGTGTGAGCCACAACATAGGTGCTAGGAATTGAACCTGGGTCCAGTGGAAGAACAGCAAATGTTCTTAGCCACTGATAAAATCTCTCTAGCTCCATATATCACTTGTTCTTGTATTAGCTCCCAATTAGATGATAGCTGCCAGCACAGGCAGAATGTACTTCTTTTTGCATTCCTATGGCTACTTTAACTCCATTACTACAAACTTAGTATCTTAAAAAAAGAGCTAAACCTTAATAAATATTTTTTTCTTGTACTCTGGAGGCCATACATGTAAAATGAGCATCTCTGTCTGAAATTAATGAGTTGGTAGGGTTAAGCTCCACATGAAGTCTTCGGGAGAAAATTAATTCCATGCCTCTACCAGCTCCTGGTGGTTGCTCTCATTCTTTGGTTTATGGATACATAACTACAACCTTTGCCTCTGTGGTGACAACTCCTTCTTTTGTGTATATGTATATATGTCTATTCAAATCTCTCTACTTGCCTCTTATAAAAGCACGTGGCTACATGGGTAATCCAGGATAATCTTCCCAACACAAACACATTTAATACTTATGCAAAGACTCTGGTCCTTTATGAGAATAATAGTCACAGGTTCCATGGATCAGGGCCTGACAATTTTAGAGGCCATTTTCTAACCTATTTTCCAAATCTTTAGTCAAAACTATAGGCTTCCAAGTTTATGCTCATTCATTTAACCCAATTGCCATTAAGATACATTTCAGTGAGTGGTTCAGATCAGAGTAACATATAGGTCTGTGGATTAATTTCAGAGACAGGGGAAACAGAATAAATCATCTGGCTACACTGAGGACTAACCCCTGTTGCTAGACTGCCAGGCATCCTCATCATGGCTTCCTAATAGAGCACCTAGACAAGGGATGAATGAAGTGGTCTCATACACAAACCCTAATGATGTTCCTCTCACTCACTAAGAATCCTTTGAAATGTGGCTTCCTCCCCAATTGGAAGAAATATCCTTTCTTTCCCCTTACCTACCATGGAAAGCCATCTTTTCTTTCAAGCACTCCCAAATTAAGCTTTCTGCCAGAGGAGAAGAGAAAGAGGAAATGGGAAAGGAATTGAAAGAGAGGTGACTGGGAGAAGAGGGGGCTGATATTGGGATGTAATATGAATGAATGAATGAATGAATGAATGAATGAATGAATGAATTTTTTTTTAAAACAGACTTTCTTTGTGGAACAGCCCTGGCTGTCCTGGAACTTGCTTATGCCTCCCAAGTGCTGGGATTAAAGACATGAGCCACTATAGCCAAGTGAGAAGACCCACTTTTAATCAGGATCTTTTGAGGTCAAAAGATCCACCTTTAACCTTGGCCACACTGAGGTTAAATGTTCTGCTGACATTCTATATAAAGGACATGGAAGAAAGAAATTCTCACTCTTTGTCTGTTTGTTCTTGCTCTCTCTGGCAAATCCACTATGTCAATGGCATTAGATCCTATCTGTTTGGGATTATGATGTGTACAGCTGAGACAACCTGCCTTCTAGACTGAACAAGTACTGAATTTTTGGACCTTCCATTGGTAGATAGCTAATGTTTGCCTAGTTGAACCACAGCCTGTAAGTCATTTTAATAAATCCCCTCCATCAATGGGTGGGTAGATTATAGATAGGGTAGATGATAGATAGATAGATAGATAGATAGATAGATAGATAGATAGATAGATAGATAGAAAGAATAATCCATTCATTCATTTGTCCATTCAGTTGTTTCTCTGAGAAACCTAATAGAGTCATCAAAAGAGTCCTTGCTGGGGCTATCAAGATAGTTCATCACATCCACAAAATAACATTTGTGAACAAGTAATTTTTGTGGACATTTCTCCTTTAGTTTGAATCCAACAAAACAAAGGTCAAGATGCCAATCCTCTACAAAGCCCCATTGTATTAATATTTGAAGTTTTATTGAATCAAATGAGGAAGGGAATAAATGAAACACACGGGCTTCTAATTCTGGAGCACAAGCATTTTCAACTATGTAAGTTTACTCATGCATCTCAAAAGTTATTCTCAATAGGTCAAAAGGTTGTCTGCATGTCCCAACAAATTAACATTTTATTTTTATGATTCTACTATTAAAGGACCCTTTACCTCAATATTGTTTAAGTTACTGCAGTTTGTGCATACATGTGAAATTATTTTATGAATCTTATGTTCTTATTATGCCTGGTTTACTTTGATTTCACTGATTTTGAAAAGTTTTCCACTGGGCTGAACATGGTGGCACAAAACTTGTATTCCAGCACTCAGAGGCTGAGGCAAGTAGATCACTGTGAGTTGGAAGCCAGCCTGATAACCATAATAAGTTCCAGGCCAGCCAGGGCTACATACTGAGACAAAAAAAAAAAAAAAAAAAGAGAAATCATATTGGACTTTTAAGTATGTTTTCTATTTCTTTTACCTTTCCCCCAATATTTTTTTAGCACATGTCTATTTCATCTATTTACAAAACAAGAACATCTAAAATTTTAAAATCAAAATTGCTAGTGTTTCCTTTTGTTTTGGATGTGTATAACCATTCGCAGGTATGTAATATATAAGTAAACAAGAAAAAAATCCAGAAACTAGAAAGCAAAGTTTGATCCATGAAAGGCAGACTTTAGGTTTGCCCTACTGGATACAATCCAGTCCACCACCACCACTAGGAGCACACCCTAACCTTGAGAGACCAGTAACCCTGCCCACTCTAGAAAAGTGGACACAATCTCCAGATCCTGCAGATGGAAGGACAGAACCAAACTCCTCAAGTCACTTCCTGACTTCTATCCACATGTTGCAGTGCAGAAATACAAACATGCACAATAAATAAATGTAAACTTTTTAAATATCAATTTTCAACCCACTGAGATGGCTCTTCAAGTAAAACACTTCCTACTAAATCTGCCCACCTAGGTTCTATTCCTGCAACCCACATGAAGGAAGGACAGAACCAATTCCTGAAAGCTTTCCTCTGACTCCACATGTATACTATGGTATGAATGTGCATGTGCATGCATGCACACACACACACACACACACACACACACACACACACACACACACTAAATCAAACAAAAAATTAATTAACTGTTTTGGTTTGTTTGTTTTTCAAGACAGGGTTTCTCTGTGCAACCCTGGCTGTCCTGGAACTCACGCTGTAAACTAGGTAGGCTGGGCTTGAACTTACAGAGAGCTTCCTGCCTCTGCCTCTCAAAGTACTGGGACTAAAGATATGCAACACTACCACCCAGCTTTAACTTTTAAAAATAAGAACCAACTTTTAACTGAAAAGAGAACTTGCCTCTTTAAAATAATAAAGCTTTCTTTCTATTGAACCATTGGATGATCCACATGAACAAACTCACACTGACATCTACAATGGCTATTTTCCACAACTCTGTCACACAATAGTAGTCTGCCAAACAGCCAGGGTTATTTAATTTGAAATATTAAAAACCAATTACTTATTTAATGGGTATGGTCCTTCTGAAAGCTAAAAGATTCTAAGGAGGGCTGACAATTTAGCTCAGTCATCAGTATTTGCCTAATATGCCACAAAGCTCTGAGTACTGACACCAGCACCACAGAAAGATGAGCACTGTGGCCCACATCTGTACTCCTTGCTCTAGGAAGGTGGAAGCAAGAAGATTAGGAACTCAAAGCTAACCTTAACTACAAAGTTCAAGGACAGTCTGGGATAAATGTGATCCAGGATGAAATGAAATGGAATGAATGAATGAATGAAAAATTCCAAGGATATATTACCATACTAAAAGTAGCATAATAATCTGAGTCAATACCAAATATAAAAATTAATTGCAGAAAAAATTAACAGGGCTAGAGAGAAGGCTCAGCAGTTAAGAGTACTGACTCTTCTTCCTGATGTCCCAAGTTCAATTCCCAGCAACCACATGGTGGCTCACAACCATCTGTAATGAGATCTGATGCCCTCTTCTGGTGTACCTGAAGATAGCCACAGTGTACTTATATACATAAAATAAATAGAATTTTAAAAAATTAAGAACAATATGTAGTCTATTTTAGCCATAAGAATAAGAAGCATGGCCACAGTTAGACACAGTGTTGCCAACCCTCTTTAGAAACCTCAAAGGAATACATAAACCCTGGGTTGAGAAGGATAGGTCAATAGGCTCTAGGCATTATGAGAACATCAGTATGTCTGGATCCCAAATAAGACAAGGCTACATAAATCAGAACAGAATATAAAGAGACCCTAGGAATAGAATACTCGACAGTATAAGGAACACAACCGAATTCTTTGTTTTTCTGAGCTGTCTAGAGTTACAAACATACCAAATTATGATCAGAGGCAGACTTCAGGTTCCCCCAATCTAATCTGCCAATAGGAACAAACCTAATCACAGGTTACCTAATAATTGGCATTACCAGAACCCACATCCTCTTGATGAGTAGAGTACAAATGAGTCCCTGTGTGTGACCAAGCTAGCTCAGTCAGTCAACAGGGTCTCAAGGGAGGGAGCGAGGATTGAAAAGAAAAAGACAAGTAGACACAACACCACTCAAACTTGTGCTGAGACTGAAGCAGGTTTCTTTTTCTCCAGCCTGTTTTTATGCCATTCTAAGTACATGTAGAGAATAAGGTCAGTTCTCAGTCAAGGAGCAAACAAGGCAATAAACAAGGTCCCGTGGTATTCAGGGACTTACAAGCTGATCAAGATCTTGAGCCTACTTCCTTGTTCTGAAGAGACCCCCGTGTGGGGAGACCCTTACCCAGTCTTCGGAGAGCACGTCCCCCAGGAAGACACCGGAGCCAAACTTGATGCAAACAGCAGGAGGTTTATTCTAAGCTAGCAAGCTAGGGTGAGACTCATATTCCACACAGGGATAGAGGAGTCTGACCCCGATTCTAATTTTCTTAGCATTTTTAAGGGCTAAAACCACAAGTTTGGGGAGGGGGTACTGGGAGGGGGTAGAAAANTTGCATGACGGCATCAAATGTAGACTAAATCTCTAACTTGGAAGAGATGTGGGGGTTGCAGGGTCTCCGGTCTCCTTCTCTTGAGTAGGCCTTCTGGAACTGTTTTTACACTTGTTGTCTCACTCACTTGAACGTCTTGAGCCTAGAGAATAAAGGCTGGGAAAGCAGCAGTCAGCACTATGTACAGAGGCTGTTTTTACCAGTGGAGGAGGTTCCCCCATAGAGTAATTTATAGGGTGGTCGGACTAAACTGTCTAAGGGTGTTCTTAACCCTGAAGGGCACAAAGGGTAGGAGTGTTATCTAACCATTAAAGCCAGTCTCCGCTGTCAATTTTCTTCAATGGGTCTACCTATCTTATCCTCTTATCTGTCTTGAACCTTGGAGCCTGTATGCACAATGTAACTTCTAATCAATCTCCAATATCTTGGCCATTTCCTGACTTACTTACCTGGGCAACGAATATTACCTTGGATATCTCAAACCTTGGGAAGGTTTCTTCTAGGATCTTCTTGGCTATTATATAAAATCTATCTTGCATTGGTCATAGCACAAATCTTGCAGCTTTTGACTATTTCTTCTGCCAAGTCTGAGAGTCTTTTTTTCTGTGGGAGGACTAGTTTTCTTTTATCAGTCCTAATTTGTCTATAACTTAATAGTCTTTAGGCTCTTTGACTGCCAGGATCTCTGTTCCTTGGGCTGCCTGTTTGGTGGTTAGATCTGTCAAAGTCACAGCATCTTATGTCTTTCACTGCAGATGTCAACAGCCCTTTATCTGTATATTACTCAGTGTAGTTACAAAAGCATGCCTGCTGTCAGTGTAGACTTCCCCTTTGCCACTCGCAGAGCTTGTATCAGAGTCACAAGTTTAGCTTTCTGGGCTGATGTCTCTTCAGGGAAGTTGCTGACCTCCACCACTGCTGTCCCCACCTTCCACTTACCTTCAGCCACGAAGCTACTGCCATTCGTGTATCAGCTCAGACTCCCAGGCCAAGGCTGATCTTTTTGATCATTTTGAGCACCAGGTTCTTCGGCCAAATGTCAGCACAGTGAGGAGTCATCAGTCCCAGAAGGTAAGGTAACGGGAATAGGACAGCAGGGGGAGCACATAAGGTCATCCATTGATCAGGAGCTGTTGGATAACGCTTTCAAGAACATGGGGTGTCACTATGAGATTATCAGCATCCTTGACAAGCAGGGCTACAGCAGCAACAGTTTTCAAACAGGAAAGCCACCTGCTGGCAACAGGGTCTAACTTCTTGGAATCCCAAAGTCTGAGTAAGGAATCCTCTGGTAACTCTTCTCTTATCAGGCAAGGCCAAGGTCATTAGCAAAGTCTTTTTGAAACTTTTTAAAGGCTTGCTGACGATCTGGAATCTACACAAATACCTCCCCTTTCTTGGTTAGGGGGTACAATGGGGTAGCTAAGGTTGCAAACCCAGGTATCCAGAGCCTGCAGAAGCCAGCGGCGTCCAAGAATTTTCACAGTCTCAAATAAGCAATTTCAGTCTGACACAGGTGAGGCTCCCCAGCTGAGGCTCAGCACCCCAACTCACTTAATTCTGTTCTTCTGTTGCCCAGATTTCCTGTCTTATCCTTTTCTCAGCGGCCAAGATTCTAGTCTATGATCTCTCCTGTTCTCTTTCTTTTGCCTCCTGCCTCTCTCTCTCTCTCTTAATACACCTTCTCTGTCTCTTCCACTAGATTACATAGCTCATAACTTAGCCTGTTACTTCTCTTACCTTAGCCCAATTAGTTCTATCTTGAGGTACCTCGGAGATCAGAGCCTGGCTTTAAGATTTTTAAACTCTCTTTACCTTTAGCCATGATGTAGTTCCAAACAGGATGAGTCAAAGGGAATCTCATGTCAATCTCTTTTTTGTAGCTGTGCAGGCTGATGAGAAAACATAAGGGACTCTATTAACCCTGTGAGGCCTTGGGGATCTTTTGAGAAAAAAAAGGGGGTGGTTAGTTTTCTAGTATAAGCAGATCCATTATCTGGTTTATAGACTGAATGGCTTGTGCCACAAGTTTTTAACATACTACCGTAGGACAGTTAGCCATGTCTCGAGAAAGAACTATCTATTGATACCTTTTTATTGGCCCTTTAAAATTTAGAAAGAACACTGAAAGCAATCTTTAGCTCCTGCAACTAACGGTCACAATGTCTTCTTTTCTTATAAACATTTTTACTGTTATGACTATGAATGCTCTCTCAGGATTGTTTATGTAAGCTAGAGAACATCTGTAAGGCCATAGCTAAGGCCATAGCTCTCAGCATCTTTTTCCCTTTAATTATTTTCAATAAGGCCTCACATAACTGGGTTGTTTACAAAAAGCAACATTCTTCTTGCAGAAAAAGACAGGTGTCACCTTTCTCAGCAGTCAAATCAAGTGTTCTTCCATTCTGTAAGGCAGCAACTTAGGCAAGAGAAGTTAATTGTCTCTGTAAAGAAGCTAATGACTCAATGGAGGCTTCTACTGACAACGAAAATTGTTGAGATAATTCGGCAGTGGTATGAAGAGAATGGGTTAAAGTTCTTCTAGCCAAACTGGCAGCACAACAGAAGTTACCAAGGAGACTATACTATCAGCCACTACAGGGAGTAAAACAGCTCACTTGATTCTATTATCTGGGGGGGGGGGNGATCACAAGCACAGAGATTATTCTAGGAGAAACAACCATCAATTTCACAATACCTGTTTATCAGTATTTTGTAACAACCATTTTAATTGCTGTTTGGAATAAGGGATAATAAATATTTCTTCAGGTTCTCTTTTAAAACATTTTCATGACTCCATCTTATACACAGCAACAACTTCTTAATAAGGTATTAAAACTTTCTTTGGAAACGAACAAAAATGAATCCGCAAAGCCATTTAGTCCCTCATCCGTTAATTGTTGAGGGGAGGGAATTAGGATATAACTTAAGTTCCAATTATTGAAAAAGATATTTTTCTGGAGCAACAACTACTTTAAAATTTTAAAACTTATTGTATAAGAGCAAAACCTTGTAATAAAAAATACCATTTATACACTGAAAGATTTCTAAGCCCTAACTTCTCGTATTGCAATAGAGACAGAAGTTTGTACATACTTTTTTATAATGTAGCCATTCCTTGAGGCAAAACTTTTTCATGGTATCGCTTAACCTTTTTTCAAACCCTGTAACAATCTCTATATGTAGAATTTTTAAAAACAAAAATGAATTGGCTGCCTATATTGATGGTGAAATTTCTTCCAGCAAGCATATTTATCAATTTTACCTACAAAGTTTACTGTGTTTCTAAGGCAAAGAAACGTAGTTGAAGGAACAAACTAACTCTTTCTTCCATTTGTCTCTAAACTGGTCGTCACTTGTCCCCACTTTGTTTATTAGACTCTATCTTTAAAGACCCTCTTGTAAACGTCCTAACCCTTCACTGTGCCCTCTCCACATTCACAGTCCTTCTGCAACATCCCTTTTCTCTCAAGTTAAGCCGGTCTATACTCTCAGTGTAGCTCTATCCTTCGTGTGCTAATTTATACACGAGGTCAGATTCCAGGGGAACAATTTAACTGTCTATCTATGCCTCTAATTTTTGACAGTCTTTTAAAAGAAGATTTATACTTAAAACATTTCTTATAGCCTTAGTGCTGGAGACCAATTATAAGCTTTCTGTTATAAGCAAAAAGCTTTTTGTAGTGTCCTGGGTGAGCGGGATGGAAGTTGCCAACCTGGACCAGTGCCAGAGAGACAGGGTGTGGGCAAACCAAGGCCAGGCGGCAGCACTAGGTGAGAGACCTGGCCAGTGACCCTCTTAGTGTACAGCCGCCTGCATGTATAAATTATCTCTAATTCTAACTCTAAATATTTCTCATTCAGAGTATCTCTCTCATCTCAGACCTCTCTAATTTCTTTTAACTCTATTTCTATCTCTCTTCACTGTTAACTTATTTGCCACTGTCATCCATCTCTCCTGAATCTACTTAAGCTTAGTCTTAGCTTACTTCTTTCTAGACCTCTATACACATCTGTCTTCTTTATTCTCTCTTTCTCTGCACTTTCTTATCGACTTACGCTAACTTTCTTACTGACTTACTCTTTCTTTTCTTCTCTCCGGTCTCGGCTATAGCCACTGTTATCCCGTTATTATGAGGGAGAAACGGCTTTACCCAGGATGGAGGGTTCTGAACAAGGTCCTGCCATACGGTGATGTACAGCACTTGATCTGGGTGGCCTCCCTGTTGCTGAAAAACCTTAGATTTTACAATAAGTATCAAATTTAAATCAAACGACCTCTCTGGAGGCCATCCTNCTGTCCAGGACATCTGTGACCAAACTGTTTTTGAAAAGGGGAGATAAATCAGACTGTTTTCAGAAAAGGGAAGACAAACATGTTTTCCTCAGAAATAGACGGGGCAGGGTGGTATCGGGTAAAAGTTCAGGTTCCCATAAGAAAATTGTCTTTAAGTGCATTATAGGAATAACTCTATCTTGGAGTTATAACTCTTCAGTTCTAACCCAAAATCAAACTCTTGCCTAAGCCTACTTTCTTGTCCTAGCACAAAGTCGAATTCTTGCCTGAGCCTACTTCTGTGTTCTAGTCTAATGTCAAATTTCTGCCAAATTCCTAGAAGCAGCCCTAAGAGCTCTCCATATGCATGAATATTTACAGTTAGCCTCCCTGGGACTGAGAGTAATTTTAATTCTCCTCATACATCTCTGATCCTCCGTGTCCCTTTGTAACTGGTCTTTGCTACTTTGTCAGTTCTCTTTTTCCTCCCATCATTATCCTTGCCCCCCTTCCTACCCCCCAACACTAGACAAGAAAGGAACAAGAATGGAGGGAAGAGAGGAATTAGGAGAATCCCCTACTCTGATTTCTTTTCTCTTGCTTCTCCTTTAACCTCGGTTACTAACAAGCCACAACCAACCTCTTCTCTATACAACCAACAACTGGCCCCCTCCAGCCCCAGCCTATCAGGCTCTAACATTTATATACCCTCTGAAAAGTTCCCAGAATTCCAAATATAACACAATGACAAAAACTAGCTGCTGCAGACAGAACCGCGATTCTGCTAGAGCACAAGGCAAATCATGGTCAGCTGCTTCAGGCTGTCCGAAGCAGCCCTACGTCCCTATACCCGGAATCAATATAAAAGCACCTTCTTATAACATTTGTTTTGTTTTTTCCAAGAAACCAAAATTCCAAAATATTCACTACATCCCTTCCTCTGCTGGGGAAAACTGGAGAGGACATTTAGTGTAGCCTACCATATCCTTCAAGTCCACCAGGTCTCCACATTTACCACCTAAACGTTGTAAGACCATACAACCCTGCCCAAACCATACAACCCTGCCCACTCTACAGATCTGGACGCAAACGCCTGTCCTCTCACAGAAACGAGTAAAATTTTAACTTCAATGCCTAATGGCTTTCTGTTTCTACGGTTTAGTCCTTTCTTCCTCTCCCTTTAAGGGCACCGGTGAAACTACAGCACGATTGCATTCTTTTCTCCTTCCCCTAAGGAAACTCGTTTAAATGACTTTGTCTTTTCTTGCCTTCGACCCACAGCCAGTCCCCATCCGGGTCCCTCCCCTCTACACTAGTTGAGCCATAGATTCTGTCTGTCCCCTCCTTCCGCCTTCCTTACTCTGCTACAAGGCGAGCATCCCCAAGCCGACCTAACAGCAGCACTTCCGGTCCACCCCCTTGCCCATTCCCAGCTTTCGGTTTGTCCAAGTTCATTTGCTCCTGTTAGTGGGCTCGACTCCCTTCTAGTCTCGGTCTCTGTCCACGGAGGTGCTTAGCATCTTAGTAGCCTCCTTCAATTTAGCAGCCAGTAGCAGACTCCTACGGACTTCGGCTTAGTCCGCCAACAGGAAGGACGCCAACAGATTGCCGCCGCTCGACGTCCGCGAGGGGCGTCTGGGAGTTGTAGTCCGGACCAGCGAGCCGATGCATTTAGGGTCAAGCGCCATTGTGTCTTTCGCAGGCACTCGTAACGCTGCGTGAAAACCCGTCGGGGACAGCATCTATCTTCTGTTTCATTTGCAACCTCTGGAGTCCAGTGTCGGCTTCGTTAGTGGCTCCACTTCTACGGACCCCGGAGAAGGTGTGTAGTCGTGGGTCCGGATCCTGAGGAGGCATCGCGTTCTAGATGGGGAACACGGTTTAAGAAAACCAACCGCATTCTGGATTGGAGGATATCAACCGTCCCCTCTCGGTTAGAGGGTAACTTGTTTTGTAAGCTTATGGGAGTCGGGGAGAGGACTCACTGGGCAATTTTGGGGTGGACTGGTCATGTCCTGCTAGGGCGGAATATGGGCAGAGGTGGGGGAGCCACTGGGCACATTCCTTAGTGCCCGCCTCTTCCACCTTAAGGTTCTTCAGCATTCTGCCTCCTCCCGCGAGAGAACACTGAGGACAGTATGGCTTCCACGCTTCCGACAACCTGGCCACATGTGAGTAAAGGCTTCTTTTCAGCTTTTGAGTCGGCCCAGGGGCGAGTGGTGAGATGTTTGCTCTCAAATACCCTAGCGTTCTGAACTGGAACTGGCAAGCCAGATTGAGGCTTTTCAATTCAAAAACAAAAAACACTTCTATTACATTTATTTTGTGTGTGGGTATGCACTTGTGTGCTATTGTCTGCTTGTAGAGGACAGTGGACACCTTTCTGGATCGCTACCCTTCTTCCAACATGAGTCCTGGAGATTAATCAAACTCAGGCTTGGTAGCAGGCACCTTTACCCACTGAGCTATCTCACCAGTCCATTTCAACTTTTCTTTTTTTTCTTTTAAGCTGGGAATTTGGTGAGAGAAACTGACAGGTGTAAAAAGATAAGGGGCTCATGTTTAGTTTTCAGCAGCTACTTTAAGGAAGTGATAATTCAAAAACAAGAAAAGAGGTATAGATGGGAGCCAACAGTCCTATCCCCTAGTTAGTGAGAAATGAACAGGTTTTCATAGACCATAGGTCTCACTTGTCCCCGAATTAGTGTCAGAATGATTTACTCAAGGATTCAGACAAAGCAACTTGAGATAAATAAAATGTAACTGGGTCATCTTGCTCAGCCTTTATATTTTTCTGTTACCGTGGAAGAGGAAAACCTGTGGCTGAACTGCATCTTGTGGCTTTTAGGAATCTGTGAAATTTGAAGATGTATCACTGAGATTTACCGAGGAAGAGTGGGCGCTGCTGGATTGCCAACAGAAATGCCTGTACATGGAAATCATGATGGAGAACTTCAGTAACATGGTTTCAGTAGGTAAGCCAGGCTCCACTTTAATAAAGATCTGTTTGGGAGGGTGGAGCACGCTTTGATTCCAGCACTTCAGAGGGGGAGGAAGATTGGAGGTTCAGTGCCAGTCTTGACTCTACCTGCCCCCACCCCAACTCTGACATTTTCTTTTTTTTTTTTTTAATTAAATATTTTCTTCATTTATATTTCAAATGCTATCCCAAAAGTTCCCTATACTCTCCCCCCGCCCTGCTCCTCTACTCATCAACTCCCACTTCCTGGCCCTGGCGTAGCCCTGTACTGGGGCATATAAAGTTTGTAAGACCAAGGGGCCTCTCTTCCCAATGATGGCCGACTAGGCCATCTTCTGCTACATATGCAGCTAGAGAAACGAGCTCTGGGGGTACTGGCTAGTTCATATTGTTGTTCCACCTATAGGGTTGCAGACTCCTTCAGCTCCTTGAGTACTTTCTCTAGCTCCTCCATTAGGGGCCCTGTGTTCCATCCAATAGATGACTGTGAGCATCCACTTCTGTATTTGCCAGGCACTGGCATAGCCTCAGAAGAGACAGCTATATCAGGGTCCTTCAGCAAAATCTTGTTGGCATATGCAGTAGTGTCTGTGTTTGGTGGCTGATTATGGGATGGATCCCCGGATGGGGTAGTCTCTGGATGGTCCATCCTTTCGTCTTAGCTCTAAACTTTGTCTCTGTAACTCCTTCCATAGGTATTTTGTTCCCTATTCTAGGGAGCAATGAAGTATCCACACGTTGGTCTTCCTTCTTCTTGATTTTCTTGTGTTTTGCAAATTGTATCTTGGGTATTCTAGGTTTCTGGACTAATATCCACCTATCACTGAGTACATATCAAGTGACTTCTTTTGGGATTGGGTTACCTCACTCAGGATGATAGCCTCCAGATCCATCCATTTGCCTAAGAATTTCATAAATTCATTGTTTTTTTATAGCTGTGTTTTCATTGTGTAGATGTACCACATTTTCTGTATCCATTCCTCTGTTGAGGGACATCTGGGTTCTTTCCAGCTTCTGGCTATTATAAATAAGGCTGCTATGAACATAGTTGAGCAGGTGTCCTTATTACCAGTTGGAACAATTTCTGGGTATACACCAGGCCAGGTATTGCTGGATCTTCCGGTAGTACTATGACCAATTTTCTGAGGAACTGCCAGACTGATTTCCAGAGTGGTTGTACAAGCTTGCAGTCCCACCAGCAATGGAGAGTGTTCCTCTTTTTCCACATCCTTGCCAGCATCTGCTGTCACCTGAGTTTTTGGTTGGTCCTAGCCATTCTGACTGGTGTGTGGTGGAAACTCAGGGTTGTTTTGATTTGCATTTCCCTCATGATTAAGGATGTTGAACATTTTTCAAGTGCTTCTCAGCCCTTCGGTATTCCTCAGTTGAGAATTCTTTGTTTAGCTCTGTACCCCATTTTTTAATGGGGTTATTTGAATTTCTGGAGTTCACCTTCTTAAACTCTTTGTATATATTGGATATTAGCCCCCTATCAGGTTTAGGATTGGTAAAAATTCTTTCCTGATCTGTCAGTGGCCTTTTTGTCTTATTGATAGTATCTTTTGCCCTATAGAAGCTTTGCAATTTTATGAGGCCCCATTTGTCCATTCTTGATTTTATAGCACAGACCATCGCTGTCCTGTTTAGGAATTTTTCCCCTGTGCCCATATCTTCGAGACTTTTCCCCACTTTCTCCTCTGTAAGTTTCAGTGTCTCTGGTTTTATGTGGAGTTCCTTGATCCACTTAGACTTGAGCTTTCTACAAGGAGATAAGAATGGATCAATTCACATTCTACACGATAACCCCCAGTTGTGCCAGCACCATTTGTTGAAAATGCTGTCTTTTTTTCCACTGGATGGTTTTAGCTCCCTTGTCAAAGATCAAGTAACCATAGGTGTGTAGGTTCATTTCTGGGTCTTCAGTTCTATTCCATTGATCTACCTGTCTGTCACTGTACCAGTACCATGCAGTTTTTATCACAATTGCTCTGTAGTACAGCTTGAGGTCAGGCATGGTGATTCCCCCAGAGGTTCTTTTATTGTTGAGAATAGTTTTTGCTATCCTAGGTTTTTTTGTTATTCCAGATGAATTTGCAAATTGCCCTCCCCCCTTTTTTAGATTTATTTATTATTATTCATTAGTACACTGTAGCTGTCTTCAAATGCACCAGAAGAGGGTGTCAGATCTCATTACAGATGGTTGTGAGCCACCATGTGGTTGCTGGGATTTGAATTCGGTATCTTCAGGAAAGCAGTCAGTACTCTCAACCGCTGAGACATCTCGCCAGCCCGCAAATTGCCCTTTCTAACTCAGTGAAGAATTGAGTTGGAATTTTGCTGGGGATTGCATTGAATCTGTAGATTGCTTTCAGCAAGATGGCCATTTTTATGATATTAATCCTGCCAATCCATGAGCATGGGAGATCTTTCCATCTTCTGAGATCTTCTTCAATTTCTTTCTTCAGAGACTTGAAGTTCTTATCATACAGATCCTTCACTTCCTTAGTTAGAGTCACACCAAGGTATTTTATATTGTTTATGACTATTGTGAAGGGTGTTGTTTCCCTAATTTCTTTCTCATCCTGTTTATCCTTTGTGTAGAGAAAGGCCACTGATTTGTTTGAGTTAATTTTATATCCAGCTGCTGCACTGAAGCTGTTTATCAGGTTTAGGAGTTCTCTGGTAGAATTTTTAGGGTCACTTATATATACTATCATATAATCTGCAAGTAGTGATATTTTGACTTCTTTCTTTCCAATTTGTATCTCTTTGATCTCCTTTTGTTGTCAAATTGCTCTGGCTAGGACTTCAAGTACTATATTGAATAGGTAGGGAGAAAGTGGGCAGCCTTATCTAGTCCCTGATTTTGGTGGGATTGTTTCGAGTTTCTCTCCATTTAGTTTGATGTTAGCTACTGGTTTGCTGTATATTGCTTTTGTTTTATTTATTTATTTATTTTTGGTGTCTCGAGACAGGGTTTCTCTGTGTAGCTCTGGCTGTCCTGGAACTCACATTGTAGACCAGGCTGGCCTCGAACTCAGAAATCCACCTGCATCTGCCTCCCAAGTGCTGGGATTAAAGGCGTGCACTACCATGCCTGGCTTTATTATGTTTAGGTATGAGCCTTGAATTCCTGATCTTTCCATGACTTTTATCATGAAGGGATGTTGGATTTTGTCAAATGCTTTCTCAGCATCTAAGGAGATGATCATGTGATTTTTATCTTTGAGTTTGTTTATATAGTGGATTATGTTGATGGATTTCCATATATTAAACCATCGATGCATCCCTGGGATGAAGCCTACTTGGTCATGATGGGTGTTCTTTTTTTTTTTCCATTTTTTTATTAGATATTTTCTTCATTTACATTTCAAGTGCTATCCCATAAGTCCCCTATACCCTCCCCCCACCCTGCTCCCCTAACCACCCATTCCCAATTCTTGGCCCGGGTATTCCTGTACTGAGGCATATAAAGTTTGCTAGACCCAGGGGCCTTTCTCCCCATTAATGACAAACTAGGCCATCTTCTAATACATATGTAGCTAGAGACCCGAGCTCTGGGGGTCCTGATTAGTTCATATTGTTCCATCTATAGGGTTGCAGACCCCCTACAGCTCTTGAGTACTCTCTCTAGCTCCTCCATTGGGGACCCTGTGTTCTTCCCTATAGATGATGTTGAGCATCCACTTCTGTATTTGCCAGGCACTGACAAAGCCTCACAGGAGACAGCTTTATCAGGGTCCTTTCAGCAAAATCATGCTGACATATGCAGTAGTGTCTGTGTTTGGTGGCTGATTATATGATGGACCCCATGGGTGGGGCAGTCTCTGGACGGTCCATCCTTTCGTCTTAGCTCCAAACTTTGTCTCTGCAACTCCTTCTATGCATATTTTATTCCCTATTCTAGGGAGGAATGAAGTATCTATGCGTTGGTCTTCTTTCTTGATTTTCTTGTGTTTTGGAAGTTGTATCTTGGGTATGCTAGGTTTCTGGGCTAATATCTACTCATCAGTGAGTGCATATCAAGTGACTTTTGTGATTGGGTTACCTCACTCAGGATGATATCCTCCAGATACATCAATTTGCCAAAGAATTTCATAAATTCATTGTTTTTAATAGCTGAGTAGTACTCCATTGTGTAGATGTACCACATTTTCTGTATCCATTCCTCTGTTGAGGGACATCTGGGTTCTTTCCAGCTTCTGGCTATTATAAATAAGGCTGCTATGAACATAGTGGAACATGTGTCCTTGATACCAGTTGGAACATCTTCTAGGTATATGCCCAGGAGAGGTATTGCTGGATCAATTGGTAGTACTATGTCCAGTTTTCTGAGGAACCGCCAGACTGATTTCCAGAGTGGTTGTACCAGCTTGCAATCCCACCAGCAATGGAGGAGTGTTCCTCTTTTTCCACATCCTTGCCAGCATCTGCTGTCACCTGAATTTTTGATCCATTCTGACTGGTATGAGGTGGTAGACCCAGGGGCCTTTCTCCCCATTAATGACAAACTAGGCCATCTTCTAATACATATGTAGCTAGAGACCCGAGCTCTGGGGGTCCTGATTATTATAGTTCAGGGTTGTTTTGATTTGCATTTCCCTGATTATTAGGATGTTGAGCATTTTTTCAAGTGCTTCTCAGCTTTTCGGTATTCCTCAGTTGAGAATTCTTGGTTTAGCTCTGTACCTCATTTTTTAATGAGGTTAGTTGAATTTCTGATTTCAGCTTCTTGAACTCTTTGTAAATATTGAATATTAGCCCCCTATCAGATTTAGGATTGGTAAAAATTCTTTCCCAATCCGTTGATGGCCTTTATGTATTATTGACAGTAGGATGATCGTTTTTATGTGTTCTTGGATTCGGTTTGCGAGGATTTTATTGAGTATTTTTGCATTGATATTTGTAAGGGAAATTGGTCTGAAGTTATCTTTCTTTGTTGGTTCTTTGTGTGGTTTAGGTATCAGAGTAATTGTGGCTTCATAGAATGAATTGGGTAGAGTACTTTCTGATTCTATTTTGTAGAATAGTTTGAGGATAGTTGGAATTAAGTCTTCTTTTAAGGTCTGATAGAACTCTGCACTAATCCCATCTGGTCCTGGGCTTTTTTTGGTTTGGAGACTATTAATGACTGCCTCTATTCCTTTAGGGGAATTGGGACTGTTAAAATCGTTCATCTGATCCTGATTTTTTTGGTACCTGGTATCTGTCTACGAAGTTGTCTATTTCATCCAGGTTTTCCAGTTTTGTTGAGTATAGCCTTTTGTAGTAGGATCTGATGATGTTTTGGATTTCCTCAAGATCTGTTGTTATGTCTCCTTTTTCATGTCTGATTTTGTTAATTAGGATACTGTCCCTGTACCCGCTAGTTAGTCTGGCTAAAGGTTTATCTATCTTGTTGATTTTCTCTCAAAGAACCAGCTCCTGGTTTGGTTGATTCTTTGAACAGTTCTTTTTGTTTCCACTTGGTTTATTTCAGCCCTAAGTTTGATTATTTCCTGACGTCTACTCCTATTGGGTGAATTTGCTTCCTTTAATTTTAGAGCTTCTAGGTGTGCTGTCAGACATGATATAGTTTATGTTCTATCCAGTTTCTTTTTGGAGGCACTCAGGGCTATTAGTTTTCCTCTTAGGAATGCTTTCATTTTGTCCCATAAGTTTGGGTATGTTGTGGCTTCATTTTCATTAAAGTCTAAAAAGTCTTTAATTTCTTTCTTTATTTCTTCCTTGACCAAAGTATCATTGAGTGGAGTCCAACTCTGAATGTGTAGTTCATCCAAAGTGTTTGTGCTTGGGCTTAGGCTAGAGTAACCAGAAGAGAAGTGTTAAGGGAGTGTAGAACTTGGTAGAGAGGCAAAAGACAGCTTTTCGGTATGACTGCAGAACTTTCATCCAAGCCATATATAAGGGTCCCTGAATACTGGGTAGAGCTAGTAAGGGATATTTGTAGCTGTAGTGACAGTTGCCTATAATTTTTTTTGGCACATCAAACATATGAGATGTCTGTATCCAGCAGCTCAGAAGTATCATCAAAAATTGTGATTTCTTTGTGGTTTTTGGGAAGTCTAATGTCCTCTCTAGTTATTTCATAGCTGTTGCTCCAAGATTTGTGTCTATGTTTAAGCAGAAACAAATGTTGATAGTCCTGACCAGTTCTTTCTCACCTGTCAAATTTAGCAGGGAAGCAAAAGCTTTCCCAAAATGTCCCCCAGTTGACTAACCTCCATTTTTACTTTATGGCACCTTTATTGTCAAGGAAACCCATGAAATCCAACAAAAGGAATGGACATGTAGTTGTCACTGCCCAATACCTGAAGTCATCATGTCACAACATAGGGGAAGGAGGGAATAGAATGTTGCAGCAGGACAGCATTTTCTCTAAGCAGACCTCCAAGCCCTGTTTCTTTTCCATTGACCAGAACATCATTTTTCCAAGCCAAATGTGATACCTCAGTTAGAAGAAGCAGAAGACTGCTGGCCAATGCAGAGAGAAATTCCTCAAGATACTCTTCCAGGTAAGAGCCAGGCATATATGGGAGGCATATATGGGAGTGTCCAAAAGGGATGAATCTTCTGGTTATTCCAAGACTAATGTCTTCTAAGCAGTATGAGAACCCAGGTAGCATGTTGTAGTAAATATAAGTTATTTTCCAGTCTGCAGTCATTTTTTCATGATGCTAGTGATTAAGTCCAGGGCCTTTCACATGATAAGCAGAGCAGACATGCTACTTGAACTAATATCTCCAGCTTCAGTCTTTATTTAGGGATGGGGTTTATGGTATTTGGGTTTTGTGCATAGTGGTGGTGGTGTTTGTGGTTGGGGTTTTGCTGTTTTGGACTTTGTTTTGTTTTGAGATAAGGTATTAGGTAGTAAAGGCTGGCCTCCAATCTATTATTTAACTAAGGATATGAATTTCTGATCATCTCACTGTCTTAGAAATTCTGGAATTACAAATGTGTGCCACCACACTAGCTCCTGGTTTTATTTCTCTTCTAAGTTTTTTGTCGTTGTTTTTAAGCATGTAGGCATATTGTCTGAATACTTTAGTGAACTCAAGCGTTTTTAACCTTTTTTCTTATTGTTCTGTTTATGTGGTTTCATTTTATATGTAGTGGGCATAAAATCTTTGAGCCCCCCCCCCCCAAATTCAGATTCATTCTTCTGTTTGTTGGAGACATCATCTTCCTTTAGACTAAATTACTATTGTCATAGTACAGAGCATCTTCTGTGTTCTTATGCTCTGTTGATTTTCGTTTCCCTTTCTATGTACATGCCATAATGTGATACATTTTACTGTATATTAATGAACTTTAATAAATTTCTATACCTCTTGTAGTTTACAAAAATAATCTTAGCCAGGTAGTGGTAGCACACACTTTTAATCCCAGCACTTGGGAAACAGCTGTAAGTTTAAGGCCAGCTAGTGTACAGAATAAGTTCCAGGACAGTCAGGACTACACAGAGAAACCATCTTAAACAAACAAAACAAAGAAATCTTAGATGTCTTTTAATCCTCCAGATAAAGACCACTTTGCTTAGATTAGTTGAGAAAAGATATTAGAATGTACATTAAATTTGATTGGACTTAATTGTTGCTATTACCTGTTCTGGTTAATCCTTTCATGGTTGTTCATATGAGCCTGCATGTTGCTAAATCCTCTTAACATTGACGTTTTAATTACTTTTCTGTTGCTGTGAAGATATACCTGACCAAGATACAAGAAAAAAGATTTAATTGAGGGTTTGTGTGTCGTTCAGTGGGTAAGTGGTAACCACCATTGGTTACCATGAGCATGTCAGCAGGCAGGCAGGCAGGCAGGCAGGCATGGTGCTGAGGCAGCAGCTAAGAGCTTACTTCCTAATTCACAAGCCAGAAGCAGCTAAAGAGCTCAAGCTAACTCAAAACTCAACCCCAGTGACATAGCTCCTCCTATAGGGCAATACCTAATCTTTTCTAAACAATTCCACCAACTGGGAACCAGACATTCAAATATATTAGCCTGGAGGGCCATTCTCATTCAAATCACCACAATCTATTTGCTGACCCCTAAACCCATGGCAGGATGCATTCAGTCCAACTTCAAAAGTCCCCATAGCCTTTCACAGTCTCAACACTTTAAAAGTTCATAGCTTTGGGGCTGGAGAGATTGCTCAGTGATTAGAGCACTGGCTATGCTAGTAGTCACATGGCAGCTCAGAACCATCTGTAACTCAGAAGTTACATGATACCCTGTTCTGTCTTCTGAGGGCACGGCACTCACACAAGTTCAAAGTCTTTTCTGAGACTCAAAGCAATCTCTTTAATTGTAACCCCATTAAAATGCAAAAAGCAAGTTACATATATATATATATATTCCATTTCAGAATATATATATATTTCCATTTCAGAAGAGGGAAAGTGAGGAAATACTGGACCTAATCAGAACTAAACAAGGCAAACTCCAAATCCTGTAGGTCTATGTAATTGGGGGCTTGCTTACAGTTTCAAAGGGCTAGTCCATGACCATCATAGTGGGATAGCATGGCCCTGCAGCAGTAACTGAGAATATATGTCTGACTCACAAGCAGGAGGCGGAGTGAGAGAACTAACAGGGGCTGGGATGAGCTTTGCAAACACCCCCACTGGACACACCTTGTCCAGCAAGGCCACAACTTGTAACCCCACCAAATAATTCAGCCAGCTGGGACCAAGTATTCAAACATATGAGTCTATGGGTGTTGTAAATTTTTTCTTTGCTTTGAACAATTACATAGTTCCATCATCATATCGAAAACATGATTCTGAAAGTAAAGAGTGGGTATCTGCCTGGCATGTATGAAAACGGATAGGTTTTGATGAGCATGATGCTATTAGATTCTGTTTTGTTTTGCATTAACGTTCATCTGAATGAGTAAATATTCATCTAGTGCTTTCTAATAAATGAAAAGTCATTCCTTTATGATAATTAGGAAAATACCTATTTCCATTGCAGAATCTTCCAAGGTGGTTAAAGTGGTAACATAGTAGATATAAGAAATGCCTTGCTGTAAGGTTGTATTTTTGTGTTAATATTCATAAAAGATGTAGTAGTTTTCACTGTAATTGCTATCTTCAATTTTTTTTTCATTTATATTTTGGCTGTAAAGCACACCACGTTCCACTGGATGTTTTTCCTTGTGTTTTTATGCATCAGAACACTTTCTGAGCCTGTTCACCTGTCAGATCTCCACCTGCTGCCATCTTTGGTGATGATGTTTAGTTTTACATCAACATTCATCTGAACGAAATAAATATTCATCTAGTGCTTTCTAATGAATGAAAAATCATTCCTATATGATGGAAATAGGAAAATTTTGAGGCTAGGAGTAGGAAAATAAAATACAAGAATGTGCAGGTGAAGTTAGCAGAAGGTACCTGGCCACATCAGCTATGGGGGAAGTTTGACTTTTATTGTTGAGGAAGGGTGTGACATGGCTTTTCACAGCTCACTCTGGTTGGTTTTTGAAGAAAGAGCTGTGGCATGTTACAGATGGAGAAGGGAAGTGGGCACCAGTAGTCTCCAGAGTTGAAACGATGGTGCCTGCCATGAGAGAGTAGTAGCAGGTTTGGGGAGAATTAAAGAGTGTTTAACTCAAAGGTTGACTCATTAGATCTAAGTAAGTAATTAGCTAAACTGGACCAAAAAGCTGCTGAGAATTCCTATGGGTGAAGGAAGCAATGAGGGGATTTCCTGTGACTGTTGTTCATAATCTGTATGCTTACTACAAGCACTCTTTGTGGTTCTGGAAACTGATCCCAGAGCCTTGTATGTGCTATGCAAGCACACTGCCACTGGGATACATCCATCTCCAGCCATGTATTGCAAGGGAAACTTAGGTGGAATTTTTGGAAATAACTTATTTTAAAGGTGTTAAAGGCATAAACTATTTTAAGAAGTGGAACTGTGGTTTTCTCTTTCTTTCCGTAATGAAATAATGTTAGGTAAAACTTTACACTAATCGTGAAAAGAACTAACTAATAGTATTTACCTTGAAAGCTGGGGAAAAAAAAAAAAAAAAACGCGGCGTGGTGGCGCAAGCCTTTAATTTCAGCACTCGGGAGGCAGAGGCAGGTGGATTTCTGAGTTCGAGGCCAGCCTGGTCTACAAAGTGAGTTCCAGGACAGCCAGAGCTACACAGAGAAACCCTGTCTCAAAAAAAAAAAGAAAGAAAGTTGGATTTAAACTGTACCAAGTCTATACTTATCCTGTCAATAGATCATAGATGAAAAGGGACCAAAGACACATCCAAGGAGGTTTGCTGAGCCAATTGCTTGTAGCAAATAAAAAGATGAGATTTTGGAATGTCATATATTAGTATTAAATGGAAAAAAAAAAAACCACATCTTCACTAGTGTCCCAACAGTAGTGTGCAATGACTCTTATTAATGCACAAAAGTGAGATTGAATCCAAAGTTCAAATTCTTTCTCACAACTAAGCTTACAAGCTTCTCCAGCTAGAATGACAGCATCGAATTTGGTTGGTGAGGTACTATGAGAAAATGGTTAAATTCTAAGACAAATGTAATTTATCCTCAAGAAAACTTTGAGTTGAATAAGATCCTGTGAAGGCAATATGGGAAAATAAATTAGGTTGTGCTCATGTATTCTATTCTAAAAAGCACAGCCACATGTATATCCCTAAAGTAGGGCACTTGAAAGTTAACTAGATTTAATCATTAGAAGCAATGCATAAAAGACACTACTGGCCAGGCATGGTGGCACATACCTTAAATCAAAGCACTTGAGAGACAGAGGCAGGCTAATCTCTTATAGGAATTAGAAAATAGCAAGGTAGTATAGTGAGACCCTATCAAGAAATAAAAGAGAAAGAGATAACTAATAGATGAATAAGTCATAATCACAGGAGAACCTGTAAAAATGCTTATTTTTTTCCTTTGTGTATGTGTGGTTTTGCCTGTATACTATGTGCATGCAGTTCCCACAGAGAGATACTCTTTTTTATAGCCTGAG
Organism: Mus minutoides; assembly: GCA_902729485.2. Taxonomy (NCBI): domain Eukaryota; kingdom Metazoa; phylum Chordata; class Mammalia; order Rodentia; family Muridae; genus Mus; species Mus minutoides. Next base: position 541,152 of record LR749992.1, on the reverse strand, counting down.
GATATCCACATGCTTGAGCAAACATGTAGAGAAGGAAAGAAATACTCATACAAATGTTAGAATACATATATGTGGAAAATGAAGGACTTTCACTACAGATTCTGAGGGCCTTATCAATTTGTTGAGTGTGTAGAATCTTGAGTGATCATGTATTTTGGATAGAGCCTAGTCCAGTACTGATGATTTTTGTTCAAGAGCACATTTTCTCTTGTCTTTTATGAATTCTCTCTGAGATCTTTGGGGGGGAGGTGATATTTAAAAAAGTATACAGTAAATATGTTTAGTGTGAGAAAGCCCAGTTTTAGCTCAGCTTGGACCACCTTAACTGTTAGATGACTAAAATAGGATATTACTCTGTAAAAACATGAATCGGACTCTTGTGAAATTTTCAATATCAGAGAGCTCCTCTAATGGAAGAAATCTCAAAAATATGATTGGAACAGGAACAACTTCTGACCTAAGTAAGTTAGTTTTACCTTGAGAGAACTTGCACCAACCCCACCCCACAAAAAAGAAGTTTCTTACACTAAATAATAGCATCTAGGAACTCTAAAGCCATGAGAATATGCATGATACAGGAGCACTTTCTTATGTAGCTCTCTTATTTGGTATCACAGTTGTACTAGGGATAGTCTTTAAGAATGTAATTGCTATTAGGAAGCCACTGAGCATTAAAGAAACCCTTGGCATTAAAGGGTTTCCTGTGAGTACAACAATGTGGAAGGCTTCAGTAAGAGTCCTCATTGGATTCTGTATCAGAGGACTCATATGAGCAAGAGCTCTTTGGGTGTATTCTCTGGGGAAGTCATCAGCTTTAACTCGTACATTGTTTGGGAATGAGAAAATACACAATTAGAAAGGATTACAGTTAATAAGAAAAGTGAAATGTCAGGGGCCTTAAAAAACCAAATTATTCTATAAATTCCAATTAGCAATATGACTGAATTACTTGGCCCTTAGAAAGAAGGTATCACAGAGTGAATGAATACCTGAAGAAACCCCAAGAAATAAGAGTGTATCTTCAAAGGTAATTTCAGTATGAGTCCAAACTTTGAGAAAGTAAGGGAAATCTTGAGGCAGATAGTGTTACAGAGACATCTGAAGGCTCAGATTAATAGATTTGTTTGAGAGTACAGAATCTATAGAGTGGCTATGTATTTTGACTAGACCAGTGGTTCTCAACCTTCCTAATGCTGTGACCCTTTAATACAGTTACTCATTTTGTGGTGACCCTCAATCCTAAAATTATTTTTGTTGCTACCTCATAACTGTAATTTTGTTATTGACCCCTGGAAAAGGGTCATTTAACCCCCAAAGGAGTCATGACTCACAGGTTGAGAACTGCTGTGCTAGAGTCTAATCCAATAGTGTATTTTCAGGGTGTGTTGATTTTTGTTCAAGAATATATTTTCTCTTTCACGTGTTTGTTCTTTGGAACCTTTTTTTTTGTTGTTGTTTTGGTTACTATATTTTTATTTATACCAGGATATATAATCAGAAATGTGATTATATCCATATAATCCATATAGATATAATCTGGCAATTTTTTCCAATTGTTTTATTAGATATTTTCTTAATTTACATTTCAAATGCTATTCCAAAAGTCCCCTCCCCCCTCCCTCCTCCCTGCTCCCCTGTCCACCCACTCCCACTTCTTGGCCCTGGCGTTCCCCTGTATTGGGGCATATAAAGATTGCAGCACCAAGGGGCCTCTCTTCCCAATGATGGCCGACTAGGCCATCTTCTGCTACATATGGAGCTAGAGACACGAGTTGTGGGGGTTCTGGTTAGTTCATATTGTTGATCCTCTTCTAGGGTTGCAGACCCCTTCAGCTCCTGGGGTTCTATCTCTAGCTTCTCCATTGTGGGCCCCGTGTTCCCTCTTATACATGATTATGAGCATCCACTTCTGTACGAGACAGCTATATCAGGGTCCCTTAAGTAGGCACTAGCTGTCCTATGCCATAGTATCTGAGTTGAATGACAGATTATGGGATGGATCCCCCCCTGGTGGGGTAGTCTCTGTATGGTCCATCCTTTCATCTTAGCTCTAAAATTTGTCTCTGTAACTCCTTTCATGGGTATTTTGTTTCCTCTTCACAGGAGGAATGAAGTATCCACGCGCTAGTCTTCCTTCTTGATTTTCTTGTGTTTTGCAAATTGTATCTTGGGTATTCTAAGTTTCTGGGCTAATATCCATTTATCAGTGAGTGCATATCAAATGACTTCTTTTGTGATTGGGTTACCTCACTAAGGATTATATCCTCCAGATACATCCATTTGCCCAAGAATTTCATAAATTCATTTTTTTAATAGCAGAATAGTACTCCATTGTGTAGATGTACCACATTTCCTGTATCCATTCCTCTGTTGAGGGACATCTGGGTTCTTTCCAGCTTCTGGCTATTATAAATAAGGGTGCTGTGAACATAGTGGAACATGTGTCCTTTTTACCAGTTGGAACATCTTCTGGGTATATGCCCAGGAGAGGTATTGCTGGATCCTCTGGTAGTACTATGTCCAATTTTCTGAGATAACGCCAGGCTGACTTCCAGAGTGGTTGTACAAGCTTGCAATCCCACCAGCAATGGAGGAGTGTTCCTCTTTCTCCACATCCTCGCCAGCATCTGCTGTCACCTGAATTTTTTATCTTAGCCATTTTAACTGGTGTGAGGTGGAATCTCAAGGTTGTTTTGATTTGCATTTCCCTGATGATTAAGGATGTTGAACATTTTTTCAGATGTTTCTCAGCCATTCAGAATTCCTCAGTTGAGAATTCTTTGTTTAGCTCTGTACCCCATTTTTAATGGGGTTATTCGTTTTTCTGGAGTCCAGTTTATTTAGCTCTTTGTAGATGTTGGATATTAATCCCCTATCAGATTTAGGATTGGTAAAAATCCTTTCCCAATCTGTTGGTGGCCTTTTTGTCTTGCTGACTGTGTCTTTTGCCTTACAGAAGGTTTGCAATTTCATAAGGTCCCATTTGTCAATTCTTGATCTGACCGCACAGGCCATTGCTGTTGTGTTTAGGAATTTTTCCCCTGTGCCCATATCTTCGAGGGTTTTCTTTTTGAGGCCTTTTCATAACATCTGTCTGTCTCTCTGTCTCAAATATGTATGTCATGATTCTCTTGAATAGATATCGTTCTCTAGCATCCACACTTTTAAGAGCTTTGGAGCAAACATTGTGGGTGATGAAGGGGAGACATCCATCTGAAGAAGTTAAAAAAAAATTAAAGCAAAAAACAAATAGCCTTGGTGTTATAGGCCAATAATCCCAGCTACTTGAAAAGCTAAGGCAGGTTCAAGGCCAGTCTGGGCAATTACTTGTCTTCAAATAAAAAGCAAAAAGGGACTGCAGATGTACCTCAGTTGGCAAAGTGTTTGCCCAGCATGTGTAAGGCCTTGAATTGAATCCCTAACACCACATAAACCAGGTATGATCATGAATTTCTTTGCTCAGGAGGTAAGAAGAACATCAAAAGTTTAAAGTCCCCCTCTGCTGCATAGAGCTCAGGGCCACTGTGGGTTGGCTGCCCTATCTCAAAAGAGTACGGGTCCTCATTGATAAACCTGTGATTGTGCAATCCCTTAGGGCTAGGACCTAGGCAAAGAAAGAAAAATCAAAAAGAAAAGGGACAAAAATTCTGCATGAATTTTATTTCACTTTTTTTAGACGAAATACAAACAACCAATGATGTGTAAAATAAAAGACAAGTTTAAAAATCTATATAAAAGAAGTATGGAAAGGGAGGAAATCCATACATATACTCTGCAATGCATGTAACTTGATGGTAGTATTTTTTAATATAAGAATGAGCCCATTCCTTCTGTACTTAATAACACAGTATTTGTGTTTCTTAAAACATGTGACTGAAACTATATCTCACATATCTTCGGCTGGCCTTAACCTTACTGTGTAGCCAGGCTTGACCTTGAACATCTGATCCTCATGTCTCTGTCTCCCATGTGTTGGGGTTACAGGCATACATCACAGTGACTGGTTTTAATGAATTTTTGGGGATATGCTATGTAATTCTCTACAAACTGAGCTACACACTCAGCCTGGTTTTATGTATGTTTTTTAGATGAGTCTGTCTTTGTGGCTCTAATTGGCCTATAATTCAATATGTAGATCTGGCTAGACTTTTAAGAGTGATTCCCTCTTGGCACTTGTCTCCCAAGAACAGTGATTGTAGGAATGTGCCGCATTGCCTAGCTTTTGCTCTGGTTTTGACTTTTAGAATGCTCTGGGCCTTCTCTAGACACTGAAATGAATTCCTTTCCTGCTGAGAGTCCCCTGATGAAGATTAAGGTTGTTGAGGTCCTTACATTGAACAAAGATGTGGCTGCTCCCCGGAATGCCCTGATTCAATCCCTCTATCCAGAAAGTGGGGAAGACTTGAACCCAGGTCACCTCAAGCCAGCTCAACAGGCATGCAAGCATTTGACTGACACTGAAGCTTCGAGACAGAAGTTCCGACATTTCCAGTATGAAGAGTCAGCTGGTCCCCAAAAGGCTCTGACCCAGCTTCGTAAGCTGTGTCACCAGTGGCTGCAGCCCAATACACATTCAAAGAAGCAGATCCTAGAGTTGCTGGTGTTCGAGCAGTTCCTGAATGCATTGCCCGAGAAGCTTCGGGTATGGGTAGAGTCGCAGCACCCAGAAGATTGCAGAGCAGCGGTGGCTTTGTTGGAGAATATGACCTCAGTGTCTAAGGACGATGGTGAGTGTCCTGGAAGGGTGAGGTGACAAACACCTCTATGAGGGCTTTGTGAGGAATGAGGAGTTCTGGGATGATTGAGGATGTTCCCATACCAGACCACAAACATCTATATCTTCCATGTTACCAGGTTAGAATTAATGGAAACCTGAAGTGTTTGGTATCCAGCCCTGTTCACCCAAATAAAAACCTTCCCTGGGCTTCAGTGGAAGCTTTTTTTATCCTGTTGGGATTCCTGACACATACTCAGCCTTCCAGTTCTTTGAAGGGGCTATGAATGAAGTCCTAACTAAGGGAGGACCCGAGAGTTGACTGAGCTTGTAGGCCTACAGAAAAGATGTGATGGGACAGGTGAATCCATGTGTGATAGTACGAAGGTGGTGATGAGTCAGGATACAGGTGGGGTTTATGATGAGTCAGGATACAGGTGAAGTTTATGATGAGTCAGGATACAGGTGGAGTTTATGATGAGTTAGGATACAGGTGGAGTTTATGGAGGCTGTTTCTGTCACTGAAACCTGCTGTGATGAGAACAGTGAAGAAAAGAAGCAGGATGGATGTCTCAATGAAACAGTGGCCAAGAATCTTTTGTAGACTGTAGAAGTTGAAAAGACAAAGAATGAGTTCTTCCCTATATTCAAAAAGAACATAGCCCTGTTAACATCTTAATTTTAAGCCAGTGAATCTGATGCCAGAGCTCTGGTCCCTGAAACCTTAGTATATTTTACCAGATCTGGTGATGCAGGCCTATAATCTAAGATACTTAAAAGGCCAAGTCAAGTCACCAGTTCAAGGCCTGCCTGAGCTACAAATGAGCTCAACATCAGTGTGAACAATTTATCATGATCCTGTCTCAAAATAGAAATGGGTAAATAAGGAAAATATCTAATAAAAAATAAATAAAATGCACACACACACAAAAAGAAAATAGAAATGGACTGGGGCTGTCACCCAGGAGTGGCACAGCATTCTGGCTTTAATACCCAGGATTTGAGGAGTGAGGCAGTTTATAAACTGGAGTTCAACTCATCCCAGAAGCTACATTAAAAAAGAGAGAGAGAGAGAGAGAGAGAGAGAGAGATGGTCAGGCATGCCTAGCCACACTGTTATAGTGGTTAGAGACAGGAAGGTCACTCGCATTTCCTGACCTCCAGCCTGGCTACAAGTTCAATGAGAGACACTGTCTCAAATGGTCATAGTAAAGAATGATGGATTAGGACACCAGACATCATCTAGCCTCTGCATGCGCTTAAACACACATGTACATACACTGTACTTAAAAACACCAAAAAAGCTATTTAAAAAAAAAAAAAAGCTCCAGGAAGAAGGGAACCTTCTGGAAGAGTTCCAGGATGTTCTAACTCTAGGTACACCTCTACCTAGGATTTCAATAACAGCCTCAACTTATCCCCTCAGCTATCTCATTTGGCTGCCTTCAGCTGGCTTCATTGCCATTAAGGCTTCCAAACACAGAATTTCTCTTGCTTAAAATGTTCCAGCAAAAGCTTCATTTGCTCTTAAAGTGTATGGTCTCCCATGTCTACCAGAGTCCATGAAGGTGAAGGGATAGCATGGTGGTGCAGGCTGGGTGATGTCATTTGTCCCCATCCTAGCTCAAGTAGAATCAGCATGGTAAAAACCCATAGAATATGTGGAAAAACCTGAAAGAATCCTTGGAAGGTTGTTAGTACTGGCCAGGGATGTTTAATATGACCAGAAGTACAAAATGGGTACACATTCTGTGACCAAGGGAAGATCCTTCTCTTCTCCAAGGCAACAAAGGGGAAAGCACAAAAGCATGATAAGGGCTTGGAGACTAGAATCACTCTTCACCACTAAGGAAAAGGCCATTGCTTCAGAAGCCAGCTCCTGAGACAGATTCTGGAATGGGGAGACAATAAAAGGTTTCTGTAGTAGAGACACTAGTCTCCAAGTGGTCCATGCAGAGTAACACACTGGGCCCATCCATTTGTGGGAATTAGTTACTGTTGTGAAGAGGTCAACATAGACCATCAAGGGACATAGGTATGTGTAGGTCATGGGTTGTAGGTCTAGTGGTTCTGTCTGCCTCAGGGCTACCACCTCATTAACTCTTTATGTGGCATCTTCTTCAGCTTGGCTTGCCTGTTCTAGTGAAGCCACTGATCAACTAAAGGAGAAAAGGAAGGATGTTGCCACCTTACCAGTTACTGTACCACCTGAGGTAAGCAAGAACCTTTTGTTCCATTGGTCACATCTTCCTTTAAGGGACCATCCCTAAGATGTTCTTTCTACACTGAGCCTTGCCAAAGCTTCATGGAAGATAGGCCATTTTAACTTTCTGAGTTCTTGGACCTAAGTGGAATTCTGAAAAACCCAAGTGTAAGGGATAACCCTCCTGACATTGTGATGGGCATAGAGAAAACAAACAATAGGAGTCCAAGAATCAAGACTGAGAGACATAAGAACCAGAAGAATCACAGGCAGTTTGTAAGGACTACATTGTACCCTAGTTAGAGTGAGTGAGTCCTTGTCCTCTGGAGACAATTGGGGAAGTAGGAATGAGACAGCATAGGCTCAGATCAGTCTCAGAACTAGGTGATGAGCATGCAATAGGATTAGCCCTGTCAGCCAGGATAATGGTATGTATATGGCATTAGTGTGTATTATGTATATGGTATTGGGATATTAGTGTGTATATAGCTCTTTTCCTTACAAGTGGTTTATATTGGCTCAGGTATGTGATTAGAATTATTGACTCTCATGTCATGGGCAATGTGAACATGCTTTAGGCAAGGCTACTACTTGGAAATAGGAAGAAACTGATCCCAGACTCATTGCTCTTTATTCTGTTCCTTCTAAAGTAGGCTCTGCTGCATCTGGGCAAAATACCTCCCAGATCTAGGCAAAGTGGTGAGATGGAAGAGTCTTCCTTTCAGAATCCTTAGCCACTCATAAGAAACTGACATGGCATAGGTGAATATTATACATAGGTCAGACCATTAACATTGTAGGTTTTACACTACAAGACCTTCCAGAGGAAGAAGGTCCTTTGAAGGATGTTGTCCTTCAATGCAGGCTTAATACAGATTCTAGTATGATCAATGTAGTATGCTTATTGTACCTGTAGCTCTTTGTCAATCAGGAGCTCTGCCTATCAACTTGGGACCCAGACTTTAGTTTGGAGAAAAATCCTGTGGATCTCTTTTGGGGTCAAAAAGGTCATTGTCATTGAGTAAACCACCTAAGCAGGAAATCCCTATGTGTGGTAGAATGTCCCAGTGGCCTTTTTTCTACCCACACTGGCAAACATCAAACTTTTATAACATTACAGGAGCCGGTGACTTTCCAGGATGTGGCTGTAGACTTCAGTCGGGAGGAGTGGAGGCTACTAGGTCCAATGCAGAGGACTGAGACCTTGGACAACTTGGTCCCTGTGGGTAAGGCCATTCCTACAACTAGAAAGCCATGGGGTCCCCCAGATCTCTCAGTTTTTCTCTACCCAGTGTCAGAACTGGCTGTGCTTTTAAGAGTCTCTTGCTCTGTGCAGGATCTTTATCTGACACTGTGACCGTGCATTGGTAGGGAGCCTTGAGTGCACAGAGGCAGCCTCAGGTTTGCTTTGTCTGAGGAAATGAGAAAGCTCCTGGTTTTGCTGCTTCACACCTTTCACTCCCTAGATGAAATGACTGTTTGAGAAGATGTAACCTTATTTCTTAATACTGTCACTCTGGCACTTATAACTGCAATATGTATATCTTTTGGTTTCTTTCAGAGTGGGAGCCTACATTGAGAAACAGAGAGTTAACTCCAGACTCTCCCATTCCTGTGGTAAAGCCAATTCATGACCCAATCTCAAGGAATAGTACCCAGTCTACTGTCTTTGAAAGTATCTCACAAGATGAGGTCCAGGAAATGCACACCATAGAATCAAATCAAGTGAGGCTTCTACAGGAAAAAGGCCACTCTCAGAAGAAGCTCTCTAAAAGCTCCAAGTCTCAGAACCAAACTAGTATTGACAAACGCCAGTGCTCACTCAATGAAGTTCTTCCTAGAAAGCATGTAAAAGTTAAGCAGAAGGGCACTAGAAAGGGGAAAAGCAGGACAAACACCATTTCCATGACACAAGGTTTATGCATAAAAAATCAGCAGAAGGACTCTGTGGAGTGGCAAGGCAGGAGTTGCAGCAATCCTGTGACACATGGCTCCTCGATAAAAAACCAACAATTGGGTTCTGAGCAGGGAAAACCTTGGACCAGCAGAGATCCCATTACACTTACTGTGCCTGCAGAATTTTACCAGAAAGCCACTGGCTCTGAAGAGGGTACGTTTAGGGACAATAGCAATGCTATGGCACCTGATGCACCTCCAAAGATTCACCAGAAAGGCCCTGAATGGCATAAAGCTGGGAAAATTAACAGTTCCATGTTACAAGGTTCATCTGTACAAAATCACCAGATGGGGTCTAGGGCAGGAAGAGCCAGGGACAACAGTATCTTGACACAAGTAAAAGTTCACCAGAAAGGCTATAAAGAAGGTAAAACCCAAGGAAACAATAATTCCTTGAAACATGTAAAACCTCACCGGAAGGGTTCTAAAGGGAAAAGAGTCAGGGAACTTAGCACTTCTGAAAAACATGCTCCCTATGTAAAAAATCACCTAAAGACCTCAGAAAGAGGAAAAAGCAGGGAAATCAATGCTTCCATAAAATGTGGTCCCTATATAAAAACTTACTTTAAGGGTTCTGAAGTGGGAAAGCTCAAGAAAGCCAACAATTGTGGGAAAGCCATCAGCCGGCATGCTAAGCAGATATTCTTTACAAAAATTCACAAGGGGAGCCAAGTTTGCCGATGCAGTGAATGTGGTAAAATGTTCCGAAATGCTAGGTATTTCTCTGTCCATAAGAAGATCCACACAGGAGAGAGGCCTCACATGTGTATGACCTGTGGGAAAGCATTTGTTCAGAGCTCCTCCCTCACACAGCATCTTAGAATTCATAGTGGAGAGAGACCATTTGAGTGTTCAGAGTGTGGGAGAACCTTCAGAGACCGCTCAGCTATCTCTATGCACCTGAGAACTCATACTGGAGCTAAGCCCTACCAATGTCAGCACTGTGGGAAAGCTTTCCGTCAGAGTTCCCACCTCACCACGCATATGAGAACTCATACTGGGGAGCGACCTTTTGTGTGCACCAAGTGTGGGAAAGCATTCACACAGAGCTCAAACCTTATTGGACATCAGAAAACGCACAGGAAAATGTTCAAGAAGCAGCCTAAATCGTAACCTTTGTGCCTTTCAAAGCACTGTTTTTTCAACATTGAGATGTACCATGCAGATACCAAGGATGATAGGCTTTGAATAAGGACAGCCCCACACCTTAAGGACAGCTCAGGATACCACCTAGCAGGCAGCCAGTGAAACCATCAGGGAGGATTTTTTTATTTATTTATTTATTTTTATTTTTTATTAGATATTTTCTTCATTTATATTTCAAATGCTATCCCAAAAGTCCCCTATACCTTCCCCCCCGCCCTGCTCCCCTACCCACCCACTCCCACTTCTTGGCCCTGGCATTCCCTTGTACTGGGGCATATAAAGTTTGTAAGACCAAGGGTCCTCTCTTCTCAATGATGGCCGACTAGGCCATCTTCTGCTACATATGCAGCTAGAGACATGAGGTCTGGGGGTACTGGTTAGTTCATATTGTTCTTCTACCTGTAGGGTTGCAGACCCCTTCACCTCCTTGGGTACTTTCTCTAGCTCATCCATTGGGGGCCCTGTGTTTCATCCTATAGATGACTGTGAGCATCCACTTCTGTATTTGCCAGGCACTGGCATAGCCTCACAAGAGACAGCTATATCAGGGTCCTTTCAGCAAAATCTTGCTGGCATATGCGATAGTGTCTGTGTTTGGTAACTGATTATGTGATGGACCCCACGGGTGGGTCAGTCTCTGGATGGTCCATTCTTTTGTCTTAGCTCCAAACTTGGTCTCTGTAACTCCTTCATTGGGTGTTTTGTTCCCTATTCTAGGGAGGAATGAAGTATCCACACACATTGGTCTTCCTTCTTGATTTTGTGTTTTGCAAATTTTATCTTGGGGATTCTAAGTTTCTGGGCTAACATCCACTTATCAGTGAGTGCAAGTCAAGTGACTTCTTTTGTGATTGGGTTACCTCACTCAGGATGATATCCTCCAGATACATCCATTTGCACAAGAATTTCATAAATTCATTGTTTTTAATAGCTGAGTAGTACTCCATTGTGTAAATGTACCACATTTTCTGTATCCATTCCTCTGTTGAGGGACATCTGGGCTCTTTCCAGCTTCTGGCTATTATAAATAAGGCTGTTATAAAGATAATGGAGCATGTGTCCTTATTACTAGTTGGAACATCTTCTGGGTGTAGGTAGGGAGAAAGTGAGCAGTCTTGTCTAGTCCCTGATTTTAGTGGGATTGCTTCGAGCTTCTCTCCATTTACTTTGATGTTGGTTACAGGTTTGCTGTAGATCGCTTTTTATTATGTTTAGTTATGTGCCTTGAATTCCTGATCTTTCTGTGACTTTTATCATGAAGGGGTGTTGGATTTTGTCAAATGCCTTTTCAACATCTAGCAAGATGATCATTTGACTTTTGTCTTTGAGTTTTTTTATATCGTGGATTATGTTGATGGATTTGCATATATTAAACCATCCCTACATCCCTGGAATGAAGCCTACTTGGTCATGATGGATGATTATTTTTATGTGTTCTTGGATTCGATTTGCAAGAATTTTATTGAGTATTTTTGCATCGATATTCATGAGGGAAATTCATCTGAAGTTCTCTTTCTTTGTTGGATCTTTGTGTGGTTTAGGTATCAAAGTAATTGTGGCTTCATAGAATGAATTGGATAAAGTACCTTCTAATTCTATTTTGTGGAATAGTTTGAAGACATTTGGAATTAGGTCTTCTTTGAAGGTCTGATAGAACTCTGCACTAAACCTATCTGGTCCTGAGCTTTTTTTTTTTTTTTTAATAGTCCCAGGAGACAATACTGCTTCTATTTGTTTAGTTGAAATGGGACTGTTTAGATCGTTAATCTGATCCTGATTTAACTTTGGTACCTGGTATCTGTCTAGGAAGTTGTCCATTTCATCCAGTTTTGTTGAGTATAGCCTATATCCTATAGGATATGATGAGTTTTTGGATTTCCTCAGGTTCTATTGTTATGTGTCCCTTTTCATTTCTGATTTTGTTATTTAGGATACTATCCCTCTGCCCTCTAGTTAGTCTGACTAAGGGTTTATCTATCTTGTTGATTTTCTCAAAGAACCAGCTCCTGGTTTGGTTGATTCTTTGAACAGTTCTTTTTGTTTCTACTTGGTTGATTTCAGCCCTAAGTTTGATTATTTCCTGCTGTCTACTCCTCTTGGGTGAATTTGCTTCCTTTCGTTCTAGAGCTTCTAGGTGTGCTGTCAAGTTACTAGTGTATGCCCTCTCTAGTTTCTTTTTGGAGGTACTCAGGGCTATGAATTTTCCTCTTAGGTCTGCTTTCAATGTATCCTATAAGTTTGGGTATGTTGTGGCTTCATTTTCATTAAACTCTAAAAAGTCTTTAATTTCTTTCTTTATTTCTTCCTTGACCAAGGTATTATTGAGTAGAGTGTTGTTCAGTTTCCACGTGAATGTTTGCTTTCTATTATTTATGCTGTTATTGAAGATCAGCCTTAGTCCATGGTGATCTGATAGGATCCATGGGATAATTTCAATATTTTTGTATCTGTTAAGGCCTGTTTTGTGACCAGGTAAATGGTCAATATATAAGAAGGTACTATGTGTTGCTGAGAAGAAGGTATATCCTTTTGTTTTAGGATAAAATGCTCTGTAGATATCTGTTAAATCCATTTGTTTCATAACTTCTGTTAGTGTCCATGTGTCTCTGTTCAGTTTCTGTTTCCAGGATCTGTCCATTGGTGAGAGTGGGGTGTTGAAGTCTCCCACTTATATTGTGTGAGGTGCAATGTGTACTTTGAGCTTTACTAAAGTTTCTTTAATGAATATGGCTGCCCTTGCATTTGGATCCCATGATTGAGATTGGAATTGAGAGTTCATCTTGGTAGATTTTACCTGTGATGAGTATGAAGTGCCCCTCCTTTTCTTTTTTGATAACTTTGGGTTGGAAGTCACTTTTATTCGATATTAGAATGGCTACTCCAGCTTGTTTCTTTGGATCACTTGCTTGGAAAATTATTTTCCAGCCTCTTACTCTGAGATAGTGTCTGTCTTTGTCGCTGAGGTTGATTTTTTTGTAAGCAGCAAAATGTTGGGTCTTGTTTGTGTAGCCAGTTTATTAGTCTATGTCTTTTTATTTTATTGGGGAATTGAATCCATTGATGTTAAGAAATAAAGAAAAGTAATTGTTGCTTCCTGTCATATTTGTTGTTAAAGTTGGGATTTTGTTTTGGGGGCTGTTTTTTTTTTAGGTTTGTTGAAGGATTACTTTCTTGCTTTTTCTATGGTGTAGTTTCCATCTTTGTGTTGGTGTTTTCCCTTTATTATCCTTTGAAGGGCTGGATTTGTGGAAAGATATTGTGTGAATTTGACTTTATCATGGAATACTTTGGTTTCTCCATCTATGGTAATTGAGAGTTTTGCTGGGTATAGTAGCCTGGGCTGGCATTTGTGTTCTCTTAGTGTCTGTATAACATCTGTCCAGGATCTTCTGGCTTTCATAGTCTCTGGTGAGTAGTCTGGAGTAATTCTGATAGGTCTGCATTTATATATTACTTGACCTTTTTCCCTTACTGCTTTTAATATTCTTTCTTTGTTTTGTGCTTTTGGTGTTTTGACTATTATGTGATGGGAGAAATTTATTTTTTGTCCAATCTATCTGTATGACAGGGTTTCTCTGTATCACCCAAGTTCTGTAGGCTTCTTTTATGTTTATGGACATCTCTTACTTTAGGTTAGGGAAGTTTTCTTCTATAATTTTGTTGAAGATATTTACTATGTCTTTAAGTTGGGAATCTTCCTTTTCATCTATATCTACTTTTTTTTTTTTTTTTTTTTTTTTTTTTTTTTTTTTTTTTTTTTTTTTTTTTTTTTTTTTTTTTTTTTTTTTTTTTTTTTTTTTTTTTTTTTTTTTTAAGATACAGGGTTTCTCTGTATAGCCCTGGCTGTCCTGGAACTCACTCTATAGACCAGGCTGGCCTCGAACTCAGAAATCCACCTGCCTCTGCCTCCCAAGTGCTGGGATTAAAGGCGTGCGCCACCACGCCCGGATGAAGTGGTTGTCTTATCTGTGCTCACGGACATTTCAGCACTCCTGGGAGACCATCTCTTCCCCTGGCAGTATTTGGTTATGGAGCACTGTGGCACAAGATCAGCTCTCGGCGCCAAGACAAAGATTCTTGATACAATAATTTGAAATGTGGTTTTCCTAGGATGGAGCTCATCCATTGCACTCAGGATATGCTAATCCCTGCAATTTCTCCACATGCAGGAAACTCAGTTACATGATTTGTGGTAGTAGAAGACTACATCTGTACTCTTTTTCTAATAAAATAAATAAAAGAGGCTGGAGAGTTGCCTCGGTGCTTAAAATCACTGTCTGTTTTTCCAGAGAATCTGGGTTCAGCTCCCAGCTCTGACATGGCAGCTCACAACCATATGTAATGCCAGTTCCAGGGGATTCAGCGCCCTCTTCTAGGTGAGCTCAGAGTTTGAGATTGGCAGGAATCAAGACACTCACTACCCAGTTCTGTACCTGGGTACTGAAAACAGATGGCACACAGACACACTTGCAGGAAAAACATCAGTACACACAAAATAATAATTTAAAAAATTAAAAATAAATTTAAAAACAGAATTGGAGTGTGGTTTAGTTTTAGAGTACTTGCCTATAATGTGAATGGTTTTGTGCTCATTCCACATTATCTTAAATAATAAAACAAATGGATAGAAATTTTAAGATCTCTTGTTTGCCAGTGGTCTTACAATGAAGGACAAAGAAGTAAAAACTGAATGCTGCTAAGTTTCTAGAAGTAATAGCAGATTGTAGGGCAAGTGTGCCATGCCATCAGTCAGAAGAATTGGTAAAGTTGAGTGAGCTAGGAGTTTGTGATCAGCAGGAGTTGAGCCACTCTCTACCCAGTTCTGTACCTGCTCTGGAACACTAACCAAGACACCCCACTGAGAGGGCTATCTACAGGCAGTCACTTAATGCAATACCTGGGGTCCTTCCTCATGCACAGGGAGCATCCCTAATATCTCAAACCAAGCCAATAGGAAGCTTTATTCGTGCTTCATTTAACATGAGTACTAGCAGGAAACCAAAGCAATATCCTTAAAGTTGGAACTAGGTTATTTTTATGGTCTCCTAGATCACAGGCTTTTAATTGGGTTTTATGTGTCCCACAAAGTTGAATAAAAGCTTTCCAAACTGGGTATAGTGGTACTCACTTTTAATATCAGTACTTGGGAGATACAGGCAGGTGGATACAGCCTGGTGTACAGAGGGTGTTCTGTGTACACAGAGAAACTATTGTAAATAACAAATTATATTTTTTTAAAAAGCAAACAAAATTTTTGACAGTTCTCTGAAAAAGCTTCATTTTGTATCAATGTCTCTTCTTGGGGTTGGTGTATGGTTGATAAGGCGTTTTTTTCTCCATGCATTAGAATTTCTAGTATCCATGATAGTGGTAAGGTTATCTCTTAAAGAGATCTTTGGTGGTTCATGCCATTAATCCTAGCACTTTGGGAGGAAGAGGCAGGTAGATCTCTGAATTGGAGGTCAGCCAGGGACACACACTAAGACTCCATTTCACAAAACAAGACAGAACAATAGCAACAGAATGGTTGGTGGATTGAGAGGTATTATGCAGCTGTTAAGGGTACACACATTGCTCTTCTAGAGGACCTGAGTTCAATTCCCAGGATCCACAGCATGTAGCTCTTGTAACCACCTATATATATAGCTCCAGTTCCAAGGGAAATCCTACACTTCTGGTCTCTCTTGTCACCTGCACTCATGTGCACATAGCCACACACAAACACAATATAAAATAAATTTTAAATGAAGGAAAATAGACGTTTGGTTTTATTTTTTAAATATTATTTTATGTGTATATTTTGCCTGCACCACATGCATGCTCTGTGCCCAAAGGGAATAGGAAGAGAGCATCAGATCCTTTAGAATGGTAATTACAATTGTGAGCCACATGGGTGCTGGGAATTGGATCCAGATCCTCAGTAAGAACAACCAAGTATAAGCACTGAGCTAACTATGTAAGAACAACCAAGTATAAGCACTGAACTAACTCTGCAGCCCCTGGTTTTATAAATCTTGACATCACAATATTTGCATAGATGAATTCTTTAGTAAGGCTGAGTGTGAGCAAGATGCTGTCTCATATTTTGGGTTATACAGAAGATCCACATTCTATTAAAAACAAATGATCCTACATACTAGGCAGATGTCTTTTTTTGATGCCTTGAGATTGACCCCTTTTTTCTATATCGTGTTATATTTCCTAGGAAGATTATTCAAAACTTAATCATAATATGACATCAAGAAAGATAGAAGAAACACTGTTTAGGGTGCTCAATATCTGGTGCAAAATTCCTGACGCCTAACTCCCTTTCTCTGCATTTTCATCTCCAAGCTATAGTTTTCCTTAACCAGGAGGCTGCTTATATTACTCAGAAGTCACCTTTGTGGGATACTGTAAAGAGAAGTAGAGTAGAATTCTTTCAATGAGTTTGACATTAGCTTAAACAAGAACAACCAAGCTCAAAGCGAGGATAGAGTTGGATCCCATGAAATACCTGTAGCAGGGAGACAGTTTCTTACATAGCAGGGGTTTTTTTTCTCTTTATTAGATATTTTCTTCATTTACATTTCAAATGTTATCCAGAAATTTCCCCTTACCCTCCCACATCCCCGCCCTGCTCCCCTACCCACCCCCTCGCACATAATGGCCCTGGCGTTCCCCTGTACTGGGGCATATAAAGTCTGTATGACCAAGGGGCCTCTCCTCCCAATGATGGCCAACTAGGCCATCTTCTTCCATATGTGCAGCTAGAGACATGAGCGCAGGGGGAACTAGTTAGTTCATGTTATTCTTCCACCTATAGGATTGAAGACCCCTTCAGCTCCTTGGGTACTTTCTCTAGCTCCTTCCTGGGGAGTCCTGTGTTCCATCTAATAGCTGACTGTGAGCAACCACTTCCGTGTTTGCCAGGCACTGGTATAGCCTCCCATGAGACAGCTATATCAGGTCCCTTTCAGCATTATCTTGCTGGCATATGCTATAGTGTTTATTTTGGTGGCTGATTATGGGAAGGATCCCTGGCAGCTGCAGTCACTGGTTGGTCCATCCTATTGATTCAGCTTCACACATGATCTCTGTAACTCCTTCAGTGTGTGTTTTGTTCTTAATTCTAGGAAGGGGCAAAGAGACCACATTTTGAACTTCATTCTTCTTGAGATTCATGTGTTTAGTAAATTGTATCTTGGGTAGTCTAGGCTTCTGGGCTAGTATCCACATATCAGTGAGTACATGTTATGTGAGTTCTTTTGTGATTGGGTTACCTCACTCAGGATGACACCCTNGTGGCCCTTTTGTCCTGTTGACAGTATCTTTTGTCTTATAGAAGCTTTGCAACTTTATGAGGTCCCATTTGTCAATTCTTGATCTTACAGCACAAGCCTTTGCTGTTTTGTTCAGGAATTTTTCCCCAGTGCCCATATCATCGAGGCATTTCCCCACTTTCTCCTCTATAAGTTTCAGTGTCTCTGGTTTTATGTGGAGATCCTTCAACCACTTAGACTTGACCTTCGTACAAGGAGATAAGAATGGGTCAATTCCCAGTCTTCTACATGATAGCCTCCAGTTGTGCCAGCACCATTTGTTGAAAATGCTGTCCTTTCTCCACTGGATAGTTTTAGCTCCCTTGTCAAAGATCAGGTGACCATAGGTGTGTGGATTCATTTCTGGGTCTTCGATCCTATTCCATTGATCTACCTGTCTGTTGCTGTACCAGTACCATGCAGGTTTTTTTTTTATATGAGTAAACTGTAGCAATCTGTAGAGGGCATCAGATCCCATTACAGATGTTTGTGAGCCACCATGTGGTTGCTGGGAATTGAACTCAGGACATCTAGAAGAACAGTCAGTGCTCTTAACCATTGAGCCATCTCTCCAACCTACAGAGCAGTTTATTATATTAACCTCACATAACTTTTTCAGCTTTACTTAAAACACCAGAATGAGGGGAGTGGACAGGGTGAGTTAAAGTTAGTGTTGTAATGCTGAGGTAAAATTTAAAAGTGATTGGGGGAGTATTGTAGTTGTTGTTCAATTACTATTAAGAGACACCATGACCAAGGAAACTCTTATTAAAGAAAGAATTCAATTGAGGTCTTTACATTATAGTTTTAGTCAGTCCATATCTGGGAACGCACATGCATGATACTGGAGCAATAGCTGAGAGCTTTAGATCCTGATCCAAAGGCAGCAGGTACTGAGTGAGACACTGGGCCTAGTGTAGGTTTTTGAAACCTCCAAGCCCATCCCCACCTCCAATGACAGACCTCCTACAAGGCCATACTTACCTCAACAAAGCAAAAGACCAGATCCAGCTGCAGGTGTCAGGTCCTGAGACAGGGAAGGGCTGATACTGCAAAGTGAAGGCGGTGACCACCCTGTTGACTTTCAAGCAAGTGGCCCTGAAGCTTGCTCAAGTACATCCAAAGACACGATATACCCGTATTGTGCACATATGCACATGCAGACAAAACAGCAACATAAAATTTAAAAGTAAGAAAAGAATGTGTTCTTCTTAGTGACACCTAAAGTAAAAGGCTCTGAGGCAAATGCTGTCTGATTCAGGGAGTCTACCTGGTACTTCCTTTGCCATTCCATCTGGCTCTGTACTTGTCCTGTGAGCTGCCATGTGGGTGCTGGGGATTGAACCTGGATCCTATGAAAAAGCAAGTGCTCTTAAACACTGAGCCATGTCTCCATCCTGATGAACACATTATCATAATCTCAACTCACAAGTTTAAAAACTCCAGATTTTGGTTTTCAGTGACCATAACAAAGTCTGGACAAGTCTGAAGCCCTGTGAAAAAGTACCAATGTGTGAGAACCAAGTGCCTTAGCATTTGAATAAATGTGTAAATGCTAAGAATTTTTAATTTTTCTAAATGTACTAAATATATCAGTAGTGACTTTTTGTTTTGGTTTTCAAGACATAGTTTCTCTGTGTAGCACTGGCTGTCCTGGAACTCAACTCTGTAGATCAGGCTGGCCTTGAATCCACAGAGATCCATCTACCTCAGCTTCCAAAGTGCTGGGATTAAAGGCATGCACCACCACTGCGCTGACCAGTAGTAAAGCCTTCATGGGGAGCTCTCAGCTTATTGAACATGAGAGAACTCATACTGCAGAGAATCTATTGGAATGTGCTTAATGTGGGGGGGAAAGCTATGTTAAGTGTTTTCACCTTCTTTTCTACTAAAGAAGTCATTTTGGAGAGAAACCATATAAATGCTGACTGTGGGAAATTCTGCTTCAACTTCAGCTTCTTAAACATCACTAGACATATACTGGAGTGAAGCACTGAGTATAGGCATTGCGGGAAGGCTTTTTTTGTTTTGTTTTTTTCTTTTTTTTTAAGATTTTTTTTAGATTAATTTATTAATTAATTTATTTATTTTATAAGTACACTGTAGCTGTCCTCAGACACCACAGAAGAGGGCATCAGATCTCATTATGGATGGTTGTGAGCAACCATGTGGTTGCTGGGATTTGAATTCGGCCTTTGGAAGAGCAGTCAGTGCTTTTTTAAATTTTTATTTTTTATTAGATATTTTCTTTATTTACATTTCAAATGCTATCCCGAAAGTTCCCTATACCCTCCCCCCGCCCTGCTCCCCTACCTACCCACACCCATTTCTTTTTTGTGGAGTTCCCCTGTACTGGGGCATATAAAGTTTGCATGACCAAGGGGCCTCTCTTCCCAGTGATGGCCAACTAGGCCATCTTCTGCTACATATGCAGCTAGAGACCCGAGCTCTGGGGGTACTGGTTAGTTCATATTGTTGTTCCACCTGTAGGGTTGCAGACCCCTTCAGCTCCTTGGGTACTTTCTCTAGCTCCTCCATTGGGGTCCTGTGTTCCATACTATAGATGACTGTGAGCATCCACTTCTGTATTTGCCAGGCACTGGCATAGCCTCACAAGAGACAGCTATATCAGGGTCCTTTCAGCAAAATCTTACTGGCATATGCAATAGTGTCTGGATTTGGTGGCTGATTATGTGATGGATCCCCAGGTGGGGCAGTCTCTGGATGGCCCATCCTTTCATCTTACCTCCAAACTTTGTCTCTGTAACTCCTTCCATGGGTGTTTTGTTCTCTATTCTAAGGAGGAATGAAGTATCCACACTTTGGTCTTCGTTCTTTTTGATTTTCTTGTGTTTTACAGATTGTATCTTGGGTATTCTAAATTTCTGGGCCAATATCCACTTATCAGAGAGTGCATATCTAGTGACTTCTTTTGTAATTGGTTACCTCACTAAGGATTGTATCCTCCAAATACACCCATTTGCACAAGAATTTCATAAATTCATTGTTTTTAATAGCAGAGTAGTACTCCATTGTGTAAATGTACCACATTTTCTGTATTCATTCCTCTGTTGAGTGACATCTGGGCTCTTTTCCAGCTTCTGGCCATTAATAATAAGGCTGCCATGAACATAGTGGAGCATGTGTCCTTATTAACAATTGGAACATCTTCTGGGTATATGCCCAGGAGAGTTATTGCTGGATCTTCCAGTAGTACTATGTCCAATTTTCTGAGAAACCACCAGACTGACTTCCAGAGTGCTTGTACCAGCTTGCAATCCCACCAGCAATGGAGGAGTGCTCCTCTTTCTCCACATCCTCACCAGCATCTGCTGACACCTGACTTTTAGATCTTAGCCATTCTGACTGGTGTGAGGTGGAATCTCAGTGTTGTTTTGATTTGCATTTCTCTGATGATTAAGGATGTTGAACATTTTTTCAGGTGCTTCTCAGCCCTTCGGTATTCCTCAGTTGAGAATTCATTGTTTAGCTTTGTATTCCATTTTTTGGTGGGGTTATTTGAATTTCTAGAGTCCAGCTTCTTGAGTTCTCTGTATATATTGGATATTAGTCCTTTATCAGATTTAGGATTGGTAAAATTTCTTTCCCAATTTGTTGGTGGCCTTTTTGTCTTATTGACAGTGTCTTATTGATAGTGTCTTTCTGCTTTGCAATTTCATAAGGTCCCATTTGTCAATTCTTGATCTTACAGCACAAGCCTTTGCTGTTCTGTTTAGCAATTTTTCCCCAGTGCCCATATCTTTGAGGCTTTTCCCCACTTTCTCCTCTATAAATTTCAGTGTCTCCAGTTTTATGTGGAGTTCTTTGATCCACTTGGATTTGAGCTTTGTACAAGGAGATAAGAATGGATCAATTCACATTCTTCTACATGATAACCCCCAGTTGTGCCAGCACCATTTGTTGAAAATGCTGTCTTTTTTTCCACTGGATGGTTTTAGCTCCCTTGTCAAAGATCAAGTTATCATAGGCATGTGCATTCATTTCTGGATCTTCAGTTCTGTTCCATTGATCTACTTGTCTGTCTCTGTACCAGTACCATGCAGTTTTTATCACAATTGCTCTGTAGTACAGCTTGAGGTCAGGCATGGTGATTCCACCAGAGGGTTGGTTTTTTTTGTTGTTGTTGTTTTGTTTTGTTTTGTTTTTTTTAATTGTTGAGAATAGTTTTTGCTATCCTAGGTTTTTTATTATTCCAGATCAATTTGCAAATTGCCCTTTCTAACTCACTGAAGAATTGAGTTGGGATTGTATTGAATCTGTAGATTGCTTTCGGCATGATAGTCATTTCAGTCAGTGCTGTTAACCATTGAGCCATCTCTCCAGCCCCTTGTTTTTTTGTTTTTTTTTCAAGACAGAGTTTCTCTGTTTAGCCCTAAATGTTCTAGAACTCTCACTGTAAGCCTCCAAGTCATATATCCCCCTGCCTCTTCCTCCCAAGTGTTGGAATTAAGGGCATGTGCCACCACTGTACAGCTGTGGGAAGACTTTAAATCTACATCAGAATTTCATCTCATTGTTCACCAGAGGAAATACATGGGAAATAAGCCTTATCAGTATAATATGTATGTTAAAGCCTTTAGTCATTAGTCATATCACATTGAGCACCAGAGATCCCACTGTCCAAAGGTATGGGAGAAAAGATGGTAAATAGGACAAGAGGATGTGGACCTGTTTAGAGGTAGTTCTTTGGGGTGATTCCTATCTCCATTTGTCAGAATACCAGCAGTCTAGTTCAGTAGTATCAGGATAGCAAACAGAAATCAGCAGTGGTGGCATAATCCAGCAGAAACAGCCAGGCTTCTGTCAAATCAGCATTAGTCTGCAGGAGAGACCAAGACTATCCTGGAATACCTTGAGAAGTTCTCTGCCATGCCTCTCTCAACAAAGTGAAGATCAGAGAAGATGAGAGACCACTGAAGCATTGCACAGCATATCACCATCCAGCAAACCACCACTGTCTGTTGTGTCCTATTTATACTCTCTCCCAACATCACCTGTCCTCTCCCTGGTCTTACATCAGGAAAACATCACATGAGTCTGCTTCAACAAAACATCATGACTCCACCAGAAATGTCCACTTCAAATGGTCATCTTTGGTAAACACATAAGAATGCACTCTGCAGAGAAACACTATGAATGCAACCATTGTGAAAAGACCTTTATTCAGCCAAGTCATCTGACAAGGCATAAGAGAATTCACACTAAAGAAAAGTCTTGGCAGGTGCACTAGCTTTAATCCCAGCACTCAGAAGGTAAAGACAGTCGGATCTCTGAGCTCAAGGTCAACCCAGTCTACAGAATGAGTTTCAGGATAGCCAGGGCTACACAGAGGAAACCCTGTCTTGAATAACAAATGAAAAAAAAAAGTCTTACGAATGAAAAAAAATGAGGGGAAACCTTCCATTGTAATACATCCCTAATTCAAATGAGAAAGTTAGTGGACAAGAAACTATAGTTAATCAAGATAGAAGACTCCATTGTCACACCCTCTGTTAAAAATGGGATAGTTAGGGTGTAGCTTTCAGAGTAGGATATAATGATCACATGCATCAGAAATGCCTGGAATGCATGTTGAATCCACATTATTACTGAGCTCATCCTAAACCACTTCATAGGCATCCCTCTTAGAAAAACTCAGAACCTTCCCTTTTTCAAGCAGTAAAAGTGATTTGAAGCCAGGTGTAATAACACATGCCTTTAATTAATTACTGGGGAGGCAGAGACAAGAGGACCTCTGTGAGTTTGAGGCTAGCCTAGTGTACAAAATGAGTCCAGGACAGCCAGCATTACACAAGAAATCCTGTCTTGAAAAACAAAAACTGGAAAAAAAAAAGTGATTTGAGAAGCTGTGACTAGATAACTATGAAAAATATTCATTAAGAATTTCTAATCAGTGTTAGAATATTCATCATGGAATGATTTTTTTTTTTTTTGTCAAGACAGGGTTTCTCTGTCCCAGCTTTCCTAGAACTCACTTTGCAGACCAGGCTGACCTCTAACTCACAGATATGCTTGCCTCTGCCTCTTGAGTGCTGGGATAAAAGGCATGCACCACTATCTCCTAGCTAGATAATCTTTTTAGTCAGATGACAAACTAAGTCAGAAATTGTGGTAGGATGGATGGGGTGGGGCCTGGGTGGGGCCTGGTAGACAGTTAGGAAGGCTTCCATACTGCTCTGACAGTATGAGTGCCCATGTCCCTGGCATACCGAGTGATTAAAAAACAGGATCCTTGCAAATTAGTGAGCCTCAGATTGGGCCTGGAACACAGTGGTGGCAGCTTTCCCCATCTACACAGAAGTCCTATCAGGTGCTAGCCTCCCTATAGTGATAATGGAATGGTTGGCTACCCCAGAGCTCTTATGGATTCCCCACTGGTCCAAAGGCTGTATAAAACTGCCCAATGCTACTATGTAGTACGGCAGATCTGCACCTCAGCGTTGGCCTCCTGAGTCTGTTCCCATGATAGTGACTTGGCCTTCTTCACCCCTTCCTGGATTCCCATTCCCACAGGATGAAAGATATTTTCATACAGAGCACATGATATCCAAACTAACAAAACCTATGCATGGGGAAATAGATGCTGAGTGGTGAAATACACTGCTAAAAAAAAAACAAACAAAAAAGCCTGGCGTGTTGGCGCACACCTTTAATCCCAACACTTGGGAGGCAGAGGTGGGTGGATTTCTGAGTTCGACGCCAGCCTGGTCTCCAGAGTGAGTTCCAGGACAGCCAAGACTATACAGAGAAACCCTGTCTCAAAAAAAAAAAAAAAGAAATACACTGCTATTTTAAATATAACCCACTAATTTAATCAAAAATTGAGGGGCTGATAGATGATTTAGTCAGCAAAGTTTTTATCCTCAGAACTGTTGCTTTAAACAAGAACAACAACCACAACAAAACTGCTAGATGGGGTGGTGTATGCTGGTAATATAAGTGCTGGAGAGGCAGAAAGAGATCCATGAAGATTACTGTCCAACCAGCCTGGCTATTCAAGTTTCAGGCCAGTGACAGTTTCTGTCTCAGGAAGTGAGAAGGGGTTGGGCATGAAAGGGTCTGGGGAGGTGACTCAGTGGGGTGAGTGAGCACTTTGTGCACTAGTGTGAGGACCAGAACTCACATAAGTATCTAGTGGGCATGGTGGTCTTTCTCTAATTCCAGCCTAGGAAAGTAAAGACAGGTAATCCCCAAAGGGAGATAATCAATAAAACAGGCTATTCTGGCCGGTTCTGGCTTTGACTAAGAGACCCTGACTCACTGAATAGAGTACAGATGGGAGCAAGGATAATTCTTGACATCAGCCTTAGGTCTCCACATGCACAGGAATCCATACCCAAGTCTATGCAAACATGCACACACATCTCACACACACACACACACACTCAGAAAAAGCTCTACTGTACCTTATGAATGACACCTGAGGTTATCCTCTGGCCTTCATATGTACATAACCTCAGCTGGGATACAAATAGTTAACATTCTTGAGGAAATAAGCAAGTATTGGATGGACTAAGGAAGAAAGGACTGCTTTTTGTATAATAATAGAGCATTTTGTTCCCTGGTGGTATACTTAACATTTAGCTGATGCTAACAAATTATTTCAAATGCTATTTTCTGGTTAGCTCATTACTGTGAGCAAATACAAGAGAAAAATAACTTAATGGAAGCAAGCATTGGTCTTGGAAGATTTCATCTGTGGGTAGTTGTCTTCATTGGTCATGAGGCAGAATAGCCTTGCAGGATCACATTGGTGGCGCAAAATAGCTCACTTCACAATTATCAGAGTGAGAAGTGATCAGGGTCCCAATATCTACTCTGAGGGCATGTCTCCAGTGACTTCTCTTTCTCTTTCTACATCCTAAAGATTCCACCACCACCCAATAGTACCACTGTTTGGCAACCAAGCATTTTGCAAATGGCCTTTGGGAGACATTTGCTATGATGCTAACAAATACCTAAAATGTGAGAAACAAGAGTATATGTTTGAGATATTCTAGAGAGCTTCAGAGTGCTGTTTGTGTGCACTGCATACTTAAGAAGCTTGTCCCAATCGATGAGCCCAGAGTTGTAGTCATGCTTTGCCTATCACATACCAAGGCCATACATTCTATCATCCCAGGTGAGAAACTACCTGTCTATCAATCAGAACTCAAGGATTTTGTCTCTGGCAGTTCTATGCTTTTTTTCCCATCACCCTGCTCAAGCTTGTCTTTTCCGTGGGAACCTTCTATGAGCTCCCACCTATGCTGAGATCCCTGGACAGAAGGGATCTAAAACATCTCACCACCGACACAGGATAGGACACTTACTCTTACCTGTCATGCAGGAAAATGCTAGTCACAGACAGAGGGACTCAGCAAGATGATTCTACCCTGCCAAACAAGAGAGAAGAAAGAAAAAAAGGGGAAGGGAGAGAAGGACTAACTGATAAAGGCTAACTAGATCACGTTTTAAATATATTTTAAAATCACATTTATTTGTGTGTGTGTGTGTGTGTGTGTGTGTGTGTGCATGAGAGAGAGAGAGAGAGAGAGAGAGAGAGACCAAGAGACCATACCTTAGGAGAATAAGTTTCTGTTTCCTAAGCCTAATGTATCCTGCAGGCAATGTTTTTCAACCTATGCTGAATTTGTCACCTCATGATGTGTACCCACCCCTTTGCCTTGCTAAACTCCTGAACACCTGTGGTGACTCCCCTTCCATGTGATGTATTCCTGCACTTATCTACCGCATAGGCAGCCTTGAGGCCTGAGTCCCCCACTCTTCTGTCTAGGTGCTAACAGCCAATTATTTCAACAGCTGTTTTCTACCAACCCTTACCCATCCCCATAAAGGGGACCTCAAAAGCCAGTAAGGGGCTGTTCTTTGAAACTCCGACTTAGCGAGAGGCAGTCAGTTGTCTCGTTAGTTCCTAGGGTACAGCTTGCTTTAAGCAGAAAGTTATGAGAATGTTTTTTTCCTCATATCTAACAGTACTCTACTCCCAGAACTATCTCATTGACCACATATCCTGTATGGTTGGTTGGTTGGTTGGCTGGTTTGGTTTGAGACAGGGCCTCAATATGCAGCTGAGAAACGTACTAAGCTGGGCTACAAACTCACAGAGATCTGCTTGCCCCTGCCTCCCAAGCAATGGACTTAGGTTTGTGCCACCATGCCTGGCATTCCCTGGATCCTATTTTTATTTTTTATTAATTTATTTTATTTATTTACATTCCAAATGTTGCCCCCCCCTTTCTGGTTCCCCTCCCCAAGTTCTTCACCCCATCCCTCCTGGGTCTTATTTTTTAAAGATGAATTCTATGATATATGAATTCTACATCAATGAAATCGTTTAAAATTATAAAGGCTTTACATGCCAATATGGAAAGGCCTTGAGGATGTTATTAATTGACTAAAAATCAATATTCGACTCAACATTTGTATCTAATCTTAATATAAAAGGATCAAGTCCTGGGTTCTATAAGAAAGCAGACTGAAAAGCCAAAGAAGTCGATCCAGTAAGCAACGCTCCTCCATATAACCTCTGCATCAGCTTCTGCCTCCAGGTTCCTGCCCTACTTGAGTTCCTGCCCTCACTGCTTTTGATGATAAACTTGTTTTAAGGAACTTTAATGAAATAAACCCTTTCTTCTCCAAGTTGCTTTTGGTCATGGTGTTTCATCACAGCAATAGTAACCCTAAGACACATATATTTTCCATCTTTTCTTTTCTTTTTTTTTTTTTTAGACAGTATTTCTCTGTGTAACAGAGCCCTGGCTTTCCTGGAACCTGCTCTGTAGACTAGGCTAGCCTCAAACTCATAGAAATATGCCTGCCCCTACCTTCTGAGTGCTGGGATTAAAGGTATGTGCACCACCACCCTGATACATTTTATATCTTTAAGTTAAATATTGGGCATATGGAGGTTATAGGACAACTCTCTTCTGCTAACTTGTATAATCTACAAATCAAACTCGGGTTATCAGGACTGCCCTTTAGCACCTTTATCCACTAACCATCTTGCCAGACCACTCTATATTTCATAAAAAACAGTGATAAAAGCCTAAACTAAGGTAATTATGATGGAGAAAAAAATCTAGGGGTCAAGACTCTCAGGATCTAGGCATAGTGACATATACCCTTAATCCCAACACTCAGGAGGCAGAGGCAAGTGGATCTTTGTTAGTTCAAAACCAGCCAGGGCTACATAGAGAGATCCTGTCTCAATACTTTTAGGAGGTGAAGTTCTACAAATCAGTTTCATTTTCTGATGCTTCCGAAATTTATGAGGACTGAAGAGAATGCTTAGCCATTAACAATACTTGTTACTATTGTAGAAGATCAGATTCAGTTCTTAGGACCCATGTAGTGACCCGCAACCACCTATAACCACAGTTCTAAGAGATTTTCTGTCTTCTTTTGACCACTGCAGGCACCAGACATGTACATATTACATATATATGCAGGCAAAACACATACAGACAATAAATCTAAAAAAAAAACAACTTAAAGAAGTATTTTAGGATATCTATAATTTATTACCCTTCTATTGATGGAGTTGGGAGAATCAAGTGCATGTTTGTTTGTTTGGTTGGTTGGTTGGTTGATTCTGATAGAATGACTCGATATATAATGGAATCTATTAGAGTGCCTTCCAGGTTAGAAGGTCCAGCTAATCCAACAATCGTTGTCTCCCAATGAAAAGTTAAAGAATCTAGTAATTGTTCAGTCCATGAAGCTGATGTCTCAGCTTGTATTCATTATAAGCCAGAATTCCAAAGAAGCGGGCCATAATGTCAGTTAAAGAATGAACTTGCCGAGAAGAGTGAGGGCAAGCCAGCAAAGATCAAGTTTCCTTCTTCCACATTCTTTATAGGCTGCCACCAGAAGATGTGGCCCAGGTTTAAAGGTGGATCTTCCCACCTCAAAAAGACCTGAATTTAGGGTGAGTCTTCACACTTCAACTGATTAATCAAGAAAAGTCTTTCACAGGTGTACTCAGACACTTGGATTTTAGTTAATTCTAGAAAGAGGGAAAAGAAGAGGGGAAGGGGGGAAAGAAGAGGAAAGGGAGAAGGGGGAAAGAAGGGGAAAAGAAGAAGGAGCTCCCTGAATGACTTACAGCAAATGCCAAAGAACAGGTGTTGAGGTTTGGGCTGTTGCTGTGTTTTATAATACTAAATACTGCCCCCCAAGGTCTGGTTGCCCACAGGGACAAGGAAATCTTAACATACACCAAGTGATGCTCTTTAATTTAAACGTATTGGTTGAATAAAGATGCCTACAGCCTATAGTTGGGCAAAAATGAGAGATAGCTGGAGTTTCAATTCCTGGGCTTGGGGTCTGAGAAGGACCACAATGAGAGAGAAGATGGATTGAGAAGATGCCATGGAGTAGGTGAATCATCGAAATGTGGCTTTGAGGTCTGGAAAATTGGAGGTAAGAGCCCAGGTGTAACATGGCAAGTGAAATCTCTAGGGCATTGATAAAACAGTGATTATAGCTTAGTGGGTAGATGTCTGCCTAGCTCTAGTGCTGTCTAAGGCTGATTATAAATACAAAGGGTTTGTATCTTAATCTGGGGACTGAATCGCCTAAGATAGGGTAGAAACCCCTCATTGGGATTAAGTAATTAACACAATAAATGGGCATAAATACTAAACTATCACCAAGGCCCCTGAGGCCTCTGGTATGCTTACTATATCACTCTTCCAACAACCAATAGAAAATTGCACTGTATTTTGAGAATGTGAGAGTGAAAGAAAAAGCAAACTGAAACTTAGAGGAAGCTGTAAAGACCCCCAAATCACCATAGCAGTTCTCAGCCTTCCTAATGCCACATAATGCCTTTAAAACAGTTCCTGGGGTTGTGGAGACTCCCAACCGTAAGATTATTTCATTGCTGCTCCAAAACTGTAGTTTTGCTAGTTATAATCATCATGTAAATATCTGATAAGCAGGTCATCTGAGATGCACCCATAAAAGGGTCCCAATCCACAGGTTGAGAACCACTGCACTAGAGGAGCCAGGAAACTTAAATGCACAGGATTGTTCCTTCAAAAGATGGGATGCATAGCCCCAGCCTGATGTTAAAAGAGCATCTAGTTCTTTCCATGGATGAGTTTAGGATTTAACATATCCTTTAGGCTATGTTTCCTTTAGGGAAAATGCTTTTGAACAACAGAAATGGCATTATCCTTATAAAGTAAAGAAAATCAGGGCAGGAAAGATGGCTCAGCAGTTAAAGACACTGACTGCTCTTCCCGAAGAGCCAGGCTCAAATCTCAGCACCCCCAGGTCAACTCACAACTGTCTGTAACTCCAAGATCTTACATCCTCACATAAATATACATGAGGCAAAACACCAATGCACATAAAATGAAAGTTAATTAACTAATTAATGTGAAAAATTAAAGTTAGCATAGTTAAATATAGCATGGTATGTGGGATTTTGGTGGCTGTATAAACCCCCATTTTTACTTTTAAATTTTGTGATTTCAGTATTTGAAATGTGTCATTCTGAAATAACTTTACCCTGTGGATTGTAAAGGATTCTAGTAATATGATCACTATTCCACAATTTGCAAAACTCCTTCAAACTTTTGCTAGTATAAGAAGGACCCACTATCAGTTTTCAGTTGTAAGAAGAGTACTAGAAAGGAACCAGAGTATAATAAATGACTGATGAGACCCAAGATTGTTTTAGCCCTAAAGCCAAGAAGCAACAATCATATTAGAAAACGTATTAACCATTATATGAACATATTTGAAATGTCCAATTTCTGACTGTTCTATTTTAACCCTTGAGAATTAATACCACCAGTAGAGGACAGTGGTGTGAAAGAACAAGAAATGAAGTTTATGAGATTTTTTTGAGTGGCCTGGAAAGTATTGGTGGTGAGGAGGCAAGCACATCAACTAAAGCATTAGTGGATGTTAAGGTACCTGCCAGATAAGAATGAACATAATGAGTTAGGAAAACTTGAGGTCATTGTCTTACAGACACCTGCAGCTAGCTAGAGAAATCATTATGAAATAACATTAGTAGTGGGGTTGGGTTTAAGTCTTACAGTTTCTAAAACAATAGCTTGAGTACAATATGCAGAACCAGTTAAAATATTCAGTGGCTGAGAAACAGCTAATAAAACCTGATTGGTTAGCTGGGCAGTGGTGGTACATGTCGGTCGGTAATACTAGCACTCAGGAGGCAGAGGAAGGGGGATCTCTGAGTTCCAGGCCAGCCTAGTCTACAGAATGAGACCCAGAACTGCCAGAGCTACACAGAGAAACCTGTCTCAAAAAAAAAAAAAAAAAAAAAGAATCTGGCTGAGTGGGCTGGAGAGATGGCTCAGCGGTTAAGACTACTGACTGCTCTTCCAGAGGCCCTTAGTTCAGTTCCCAGAAACCACATGGTGGTTCACAACCATCTGTAATGGGCATCTGATGCTCTCTTCTGCTGTGTCTGAAGACAGTGACAGTGTACTCAGATTATATGAAATAAATATGGCTGTAGCAAGTGGGGCCGAAAAAAATTAAAAAGAAAATCTGGCTGACTACAGTTGGAACTGTTGAGCTATACAACCAGGGGTGAATACAATCTTTTTGTTAGAGGATATAAAATTTAGATATAAAACATAAGCTTCTTGTCCTTTTTGAAGAGACATCTGTAAAAGCATAGAAAGCAGTCTCTATAGGATTTTTAGATATAATTTTAGGCAATTCCCATGGGGTATTTTAAGGTATCTTCAAAATACCTAAAAAGGAGGTTGTTTTTGTTTTGTTTGGTTTGGTTTGGTTTGGTTTGGTTTGGTTTGGTTTGGTTTGGTTAGGATAATGATTATCTATAGATCCCAAGTAACATGCTAATGCTACCTGCCAATTATTATCATCATGGAGCAAATAACCAACCTGCATTTTATTTAATAGCACAACCATTTCTGTAGGCTCTTTACCAGTAAGTGGTTTAAGTAAGATATGCCCTGCCCATCATTATCAAATCTATAATTTCTTGTAAATAAGGAGTTATGTTTCAGTTCAGCGAATTATGACATTATAAATTTCTGTAACACCTTGTTGATATATAATTCCTGTGATGAGGAGGAAAGAGAAACAAATGATGAAGAAGTAGGGGATTAATTCTATGAGCTACCACTTTAGCAGAAGCATTATTTAATATACCAATAACTTTCTCTGTTTCAAGGTTTGATTGTTTTTTATGGAGTATAACCAAGTATTCTTAGTTAGGGTTTTACTGCTGTGAACAAACACCATGACCAAGGCAACTCCTATAAGAACAACATTTTTTTTCAACTTTTATTAGATATTTTCTTCATTTACATTTCAAGTGTTATCCAGAAAGTTCCCTATACCCTTCCCCCTCCCGGCCCTGCTCCCCTACCCATCCGCTCCCACTTCTTGGCCCTGGCGTTCCCCTGTATTGGGGCATATAAAGTCTGCATGACCAAGGGGCCTNTTCCTTCTTCTTGAGTATCATGTGTTTAGTAAATTGTATCTTGGGTAGTCTAGGTTTCTGGGCTAATATCCACATATCAGTGAGTACATGTTATGTGAGTTCTTTTATGAATGGGTTACTTCACTCAGGATGATGGCCTCCAGATCCATCCATTTGCCTAGGAATTTCATATATTTATTGTTTTTAATAGCTGAGTAGTTCTCCATTGTGTAAATGTACCACATTTTCTGTATGCATTCCTCTGTTGAGGGACATCTGGGTTCTTTCCAGTTTTTGGCTATTATGAATAAGGCTGCTATGAACATAGTGGAACATGTGTCCTTGTTACCAGATGGAAACTCTTCTGGATATATGCCAAGTAGAGGTATTGCAGGATCTTCTGGTAGTACTATGTCCAATTTTCTGAGGAACCGCCAGACTGATTTCCAGAGTGGTTGAACCAGCTTGCATTCCCACCAACAATGGAGGAGTGTTCCCCTTTCTCCACATCCACACCAGCATCTGTTGTCACCTGAATTTTTGATCTTAGCCATTCTTTCTGGTGTGAGGTGGAATCTCAGGGTTGTTTTGCTCTGCATTTCCCTGATGATTAAGGATACAACATTTTTTTTATTAGATATTTTCTTAATTTACATTTCAACTGCTATCCCGAAAATCCCCTTCTCCCTTCCCCCTCCCCCCTCCCTGCTCCCCTGCCCACCCACTCCCACTTCTTGGCCCTGGTGTTCCTCTGTATTGGGGCATATAAAGATTGCAGTACCAAGGGGCCTCTCCTCCCAATAATGGCCGACTAGGCTATCTTCTGCTACATATGGAGCTAGAGACATGAGTTCTGGGGGTTCTGGTTAGTTCATATTGTTGTTCCTCTTCTAGGGTTGCAGACCCCTTCAGCTCCTGGGGTTCTATCTTTAGCTTCTCCAATGTGGGCCCCGTGCTCCCTCTTATGGATGACTGTGAGCATCCACTTCTGTGGGAGTCAGCTATATCAGGGTCCCTTCAGTAAACACTTGCTTTCCTATGCAATAGTGTCTGAGTTTAGTGACTGATTATGGGATGGATCTCCGGTGGGTTAGTCTCTGTATGGTCCATCCTTTCATCTTAGCTCTAAACTTTGTCTCTGGTTGGGATACTTTTAATGGCTGCTTCTATTTTTTTAGGGGTTTTGGGACTGTTTAGATGGTTTTTCAGATTCTGGTTTAACTTGTATGTGGTATCTGTCTAGAAAATTGTCCATTTCATCAAGATTTTCCAGTTTTGTTGACTATAGGTGCTACTCAATGATAACTTGGTCAAGAAAGAAATAAAGAAAGGAATTAAAGACTTTTTAGAGTTTAATGAAAATGAAGCTACAACATACTCAAATTTATGGGACACAATGAAAGCAGTCCTAAGAGGAAAATTCATAGCTCTGAGTGCTGCCAAAAAGAAACTGGAGGGGCTGGTGAGATGGCTCAGCGGGAGATGGCTCAGCTGGTAAAAACACCCGACTGCTCTTCTGAAGGTGCTGAGTTCAAATCCCAGCAACCACAAGGTGGCTTGCAAGCACCCGTAATGAGATCTGACGACCTCCTCTGGTGTGTCTGAAGTCAGCTATAGTGTACTTATAAATAATAATAAATGAATCCTTGGACCAGAGAGAGCAGGGACTGAGCGAGCGGGACCGATGGGAGCAAGCAGGGCTGACCGGAGCGAGCAGGGCAACCGGAGTGAGCAGGGCTGACCAGAGCGAGTGGGGCAGCCCAGAGCGATCAGGGTTGACCAGAGCGAGGAAAAAAAAACTGGAGAGAGCATACACTAGCAGCTTGACAGCACACCTAAAAGCTCTAGAGCAAGAGGAAGCAAATTCACCCAAGAGGAGTAGAGAGCAGGAAATAATCAAACTCAGGGCTCCTTCTCTCTCTTTTATTTCAATATAGTACTTGTAGCCTTAGCTAGAGAAATATGAAAACTATAGCAGATTAAGGGTACACAATTTGGAAAGGAAGAAATCAAAATATCTTTATTCATAGATGATATGACAATATACATAAGAAACTTAAATGTTCTGACAGAAAACTGCTAACATTATTTTACAAAATAAATCTGAGGTAGAAATTATCATATGTTTCACAGAGCCCAACATGGTATCAGATATCTGATATCAACAAAAAATAAAGAGACAATAAAGCTGGGCGTGGTGGCACACCCTTTAATCCCAGCACTTGGGAGGCAAAGGCAGGCTGATTTCTGAGTTCGAGGCCAGTCTGGTCTACAAAGTGAGTTCCAGGACAGTCAGGGCTATACAGAGAAACCAAAAAAACAAACAAAAAAAACCCTCTGAGTTTGAGGCCACCCTGGTCTACAGAGTGAGTTCCACGACAGCCAGGACTATACAGAGAAACCTTGTCTCAAAAAAAAAACCAAACAAACAAACAAAACACACACACACACACACACAGAGAGAGAGAGAGAGAGAGAGAGAGAGAGAGAGAATGAACCAGAAAGAACTATAAAATAATATTTGTTAAACATGGAAGCACAATTTTATTTTAAATACTCATCCAGTATTGTGGTGACTATCTTCAGATAGCAGGCTAACAGAATATTCTACAGGGGGGAAAAAACCCAAAGCTTTTCCTTATTAATCAGGAAGGACACGGTGGTATGTGGTCTGTATTCTTTTCACCATGTCAAGTCAGTAACAGGAGCTTAAGGCAAAAAGAGAAAGTTCAAGTAACATAACTTGTGTCCCACACACAGAATGTTTGAGGAGATTTTGCAAATGCGACTAGCACACAATAGTATATGAACAACGGAGAGAAAGCTCAACTCCTGGCTCAATGTTGCATGTGAGACTGTCCTTGCCTACACTAGAAAATGGAAGACTGCTCTCATAGCCATTGCAGTACATTGAGCTCCATAGAGACAGCACGGGGCAAGCAAGAGCCAGATGGGCACTGGGTGACTCTGCCGTGCGGAGGAAAATCAGCTAAACACGGGCAAAGGAGATCCTAAGAAGCCGAGAGGCAAAATGTCCTCATGTGTGTTCTTTGTGCAAACCTGCCAGGAGGAGCCCAAGAAGAAGCACCCGGATGCTTCTCTCACCTTTTCAGACCTCTCTCCAAGAAATGCTCAGAGAGGTAGAACACCATGTCTGCTAAAGAAAAGGAGAAACTGGAAGGTATGGCAAAGCCTGACAAGGCTCGTTATGAAAGAGAAATGAAAACCTACATCCCACCAAATAGGGAGACCAAAAAGAAGTTCAAGGACCCCAATGCACCCAAGAGGCCTCCTTTTTGTTCTGTTCTGAGTACTGCCCCAAAATCAAAGGCAAGCATCCTGGCTTATCCATTGGTGATGTTGCAAAGAAACTAGGAGAGATGTGGAACAACACTGCAGTGGATGACAAGCAGCCCTATGAGAAGAAGGCTGCCAAGCTGATGGAGAAGTACGAGAAGGATATTGCTGCCTAAAGAGATAAAGGAAAACCTGATGCAGCGTAAAAGGGGGTGGTCAAGGCTGAAAACAGCAAGACAAAGAAGGAAAAGGAAGATGAGGAGGAGGAGGAATAAGAGGAGGAGGAAGAAGAAGAAGATGAAGATGATGATGAATAAGTTGGTTCTAGCAAAGATTTGTTTTTTGTCTATAAAGCATTTAACCCACCTGTACACAACTCACTCCTTTTAAAGAAAAAAAAAGAAATGTAAGGCTGTGTAAGATTTGTTTTTAAGCTGTACAGTGTCTTTTTTTGTATAGTTAACACACTACGGAATGTGTCTTTAGATAGCCCTGTCCTGGTGGTATTTTCAATAGCCACTAACATTGCCTGGTACAGTCTGGGGGTTGTAAGTTGGCATGGAAATTTAAAGCACAGCACAAATTAGTTATAGATGGGGACAGTAGTTTGGTTTTTGTTTTTTGTTATTTTTTCTTTCTGTTTTATTTTTGGGTTTTATTCATCCTCAGCTGTCTCTGATGCAGCTTACTTGAAGATAACTGTTGTTCTGTTAACTGAATCCCACTCTGTAATTGAAAAAAAATTGTGGCCGTTTTGTTGACATTCTGAATGCTTCTAAGTAAATACAATTAAAAAAGAAGAAGAAAAGGGAAGACATAATTTCCTATAATTAAACTCAAAGTCCAAATGACATTGGGCATTTATGACCTTCTCAACTTTTGTATTACTATGGAAGTTCTGATGAAATCGGTAATCATGATTGCCAATTGTGTTCATACAAATGGCTGTTGACACGTAGTCTGGCCCAAGCTTCTCAGAAGATTGTCCCTGGAGTATATGCAGTGGATATGCATGAAATCATGGCACCTGAAGATGGAGAAAATGATCTTCACAACATGTTTTCAGAAATGTCTTGATCAAAATTTTCAGACCTCAGAAACAGCTTGAGGACACAATTTTCCAGATGGATCCAGGGTCTGTAACACAGGATGAGTGGGAAGGAACTGCAGAATATAATTAAGTGGCTCTCCAAACAGCAATTCTTAAAACAAACACATGGGTAGAAATTGTGTGTGATTTCTGTCTGCATAATAAAAGGATTTCACAATTGCTCCAACATAGATCCCAGCAGACATGAAGATGCTGTATGCTTACACTATTTCCTTTTTTCTCCTGAAGTTTTCTCTCATCTTGTGCTGTTTGACTGAACCCATTTGCTTTTGGAGGATAATGAATAGTGAGGATAATCATGGAGATTTGAGAAGTGACTGTGGTTTTTACCTTTTTACAGTGGAGGAAAATTTTACTGACATTTTATATGATTACAGTTTTAATCTTAGGTAAGTCATTAACTTTATTTCCTGCTTCAATGTTATGAATTAGAAATATTTATCTGTGTACACAAACAGTGGGGTTCTGTCCTGTTCTTTCCCTGTAACTTTAGGAACCACTGAAAATTAAGTATAACATTAATCTCTATTTTAATACTTTCAAATGTGTCACAGTTTAGTTTAGCTTTAGTATATTGGGCTCCAGTTCATACTGCTGGACAATGAGAGAGACTGAATTCTATCTGTTGAGTCTTTGTGGATATCATATGTAGAAAGGTATCTATTCATCTGCCTTGAATTCACAATTCTCACCATTGGCAAGAGCTCAATATAAAGAGATAGCATCACTGCCTATATTCAATTGTCTACCAATGATTCCTGTATGAGCATGCATCAAAATGCCTTCATAAAAAGGTTATCTAATTTTGGTCTCCAACAGTTGGGCATACATTTACACACTGAAATATTTGTGTGTGTGTGAGTCTACTATACCTGATTACTTGTGAATATACATATACTTGCTTTGTAAAATAGTTTTTAAATGAGCCCCTCCTGCCATTCTGGAGTTGACATTGAATATGGAAAAAGACTGCCAGGCTTCATAGTCTGATACCAGAATAATGTTTTGGGCTGGGCGTCATGACGCATGCCTTTCATCCCAGCACTCGGAGGCAGAGGCAGGTGGATTTCTGAGTTCCAGGCCAAACTGGTCTACAAGATGAGTGCCAGGAAAGCCAGGGCTATACAGAGAAACCCTGTCTTGAAAAAACAAACAATAAAAAAAATAAGATGAATAATGTTTTGGTCCAGTTTTGCAAATGGCCAGTCACATTTAGGCTTATTATCAGTATCAGATAGAGAGTCAATATTTCTATTAATTATTGAATAAATATAGCATTAGAGAAAATCTAGAGGAATAAATTTACTTCTTGTGGATAAGAAGTTGTTCTCTATGTGCTTACATAGTTCTGAGATCCCAAGTGTGAAATGTTACCATTTGTGGCTGCAGACCATGAGCGAAGGAGTGTTGAAATCACTCAGCTTTTAGCTAATCAATGTACCCTGGGACTTTTTTCTTTCATGAACCGAGGTTTCCTGTGCTTTTCTGCCTCTGATTCTTATCCCATCTCATATGCAATTTTCATATCTTTGGGATTTAAAAGGTACATTTTCTAATTGTTAGCCACAGTACACTCTTTACACTTTGATAGTGATGGACGCTTCACATTCTTTTTGTTTGTTTGTTTGTTTGTTTTTGTTTGTTTTTTCGAGACAGGGTTTCTCTGTATAGCCCTGGCTGTCCTGGAACTCACTCTGTAGACCAGGCTGGCCTCGAACTCAGAAATCCACCTGCCACTGCCTCCTGAGTGCTGGGATTAAAAGCGTGCACCACCACGCCCGGCTTGTGGCTTCACATACTTAAGTTAAGTTAGTAGGAATTTCATTTCTGATGTGTTATGTATTATCCCACATCTCATTAGAAAAATAGTGCATATTCTCATTGGTGACCCTTTTATAAGTCATAATAAGATTTAAAATTACAAATATATGACTGTTTCAATACACTTTCCAGGTTTAGAAAGAAAAAAACTTAACTCCAAACTCTCAATTGAAAAAATGCAAATTTCAGCAAATGAGCATGTGGGGTATTTTTACTCCTGATTAGAGGTAATTGTTAGAAGTAACAAATGAACTGCCAACTGTTCTGGGGCAGATGTATGATATATTGTATCATTTTTTAATATTTTGAAATGGATAAATAAATTTAAGTGAAAAATATCTTAAGGTAATTATTCTCTTTGTTAAATATTAATAGTTGAAAATATCAAAATCATGTTATTTTACTATGCTTAATTCACAAAGAATAGTTTGTATGCTTTCAAACAATTTAGTACTCAACATTGGACATAGGATCCTCAGGTATGGGTATTATTAAATATGCATTAATGATAATTTTAGGGTATAAGAGTATAGGAATATGAAAGTTGAACAAAATTTTTGATGTATTATTTGATTCTCAAAATATTCAATATTATTAATATGTTTGATGTATAAAATGCATTTAAATAACAAAAATATTAAGGAGAATCTGTTATACATTTTATAAGGTTTAAATCATGCTTTTTATGTATCTGTAGAAATATAAATTCAAGATTATTTTATAGCAGTCTTACTCAGTAAGACTAATCTAGTTCAAAGATGGCATTCAGAGATAAAACAATCTTTATTAAATTTTATGAATAAAATATTTATCATATCATAGTGCCCTATGTCTATGAATTTTTAAATTGTATTCACCTCTAAAGATTGCTAATATATGAGGTTTATTTCAAGACATTTAGACAGAAATTTAGCATGTCTCATATTACAAACTTTACTGCAATTGGAATTTTTTTCAAACCTCGTTCTTAATCATCATTATGCCTTGTTTTAGAATATCATCGAGAAGATACGAGTTTTCTCTGGTAATGTTTTTTGCTACTGATGAGATCAACAGGAATCCTTATCTTTTACCCAACGTGTCTTTGCTGTTCTCCATCACAGATGGCCTGTGTGAAGATAGAGTGGCAGTTCTGGATAAAATATATTTAGAAGAAAAAAATCATTTGGTTTTTAATTATATCTGTGGATTAGAGGATGATTGTAACATATATCTTATAGGACCATCATGGAAAACAGCCGTAAAACTGACAATTTATTCTAGGACACCATATGTAAGAATGTGTGGCACTAGATGAATTAACAACAGTTAAATTCCATTTACATTTGCCTACAAGAAAGCTTGGACAGCATGCATTTATGAGTGATGAGTGTGTTGCTATACACACACAAACACATACACACAAAACACTCTCGCACACATATTTTTAAATAGATATATATTATTTATATTATATAAAATAATGAATTAAGTAAATAGATCATATATGTACTAGGCAAACAGGCAAACTGTTTCTGAGGACACTGAGATGTATCAGAAATAGTCAACAGCCTAATCTGAATGATATTTATAGTATAACCTTACGAATGATCTTTATAGTATAATCTTACAAATGATATTTATAGTATAACCTTACTATCTTTAATAGGCGTTCTGAAAGGAGAGCAATGTTACTTGTATATAAGTCCAAACATTCTAACAATCATATTTCTCAGTTGATGTTTTATCATCTCTTCTATATCCGTTAGGTTTTCTTTGGACCATTTAATCCTAATCTAAGTGACCATGACCTGTTCCCCTATGTCCATCAGGTAGCCACCAAGGACACACGTTTGTCCCATGGCATGGTCTCCTTGATGCTTCATTATAGATGGACTTGGATAGGACTGGTCATCTCAGATGATGACGAGGGTATTCAGTTTCTCTCAGACTCAACAGAAGAAATGCAAAGACATGGGATCTGTTTAGCTTTTGTGAATGTGATCCCAGAAAACATGCACATATACAAGACAAAGGCTAAGACATATGATAAACAAATTATGACATCATCAGCAAAAGTTGTTATCATTTATGGTGAAATGAACTCTACTCTAGAAGTCAGCTTTAGAAGATGGGAATATTTAAGTGCACAGAGAATTTGGATCACAACCTCACAATGGGATGTCATCACAAATAAAAGAGATTTCAGCCTTGATTTCTTCCATGGGACTGTCACTTTTGCACACCACAAAGGTGAGATTGCTAAATTTAGGAATTTTTTGCAAATAATGAAAACCAACAAATACCCAGCAAACATTTCTGAGTCTATACTGGAGTGGAATTATTTTAATTGTTCAGTCTCCAAGAACAGCAATAAAATGGATCATTTTACATTCAACAACACATCAGAATGGGCAGCATTGCACAAATGTGACATAGCCCTGAGTGAGGAAGGTTACAATTTGTATAATGCTGTGTATGCTGTGGCCCATACCTACCATGAACTCATGCTTCAACAAGTAGAGTCTCTAAAAATACCAGAACCCAAACGATTATTCACTGACTGTCAGCAGGTAAAATTTCTTACTTTTCATTATGCTTATATATATCAATATGATCTTTTAAACGGACCCAGAGAAACAAATGTATATTTGTTAAAGATTATTCTCTCAGCGGAAAGATTTCTACACTGCAAAAATCTCTAATTAATCTTTACATGAATGAATATCATGCACAAAATAACATTTAAGAGGAGACAAAACATTTTTTCTGATAGCAGTGAGTTTTGTGAAAATGTTTCTCAAGATTTCCATAAATAAGTTCAAAATTTAAAATAGGAACCAAGAGTTTTATCATAAAAGCCTTAAAGGATGACTAGACTAGAATATTTGTTTAACGCATAATTTCTCTGCTGAACAGTGGTGGCGCATGCCTTTAATCCCAGCACTTGGGAGGCAGAGGCAGGCTGATTTCTGAGTTTGAGGCCAGGCTGGTCTACAAAGTGCGTTCCAGGACAGCCAGGGCTATACAGAGAAACCCTGTCTCGAAGGAAAAAAAAAAAAAAAAAAAAA